>VOQK01011031.1:5149-15651 GCA_015052645.1 Benitochromis conjunctus | reverse complement strand
TTTTTAAAATAAAAAAAAAATAAAAAAAAAAAAACCCCCCCCCCCAAAAAAAAACACAACAACAAACAAACAGAAAACAAACAGAACAGAAAACGACATCTGGGCTTCATCTCGTCCTGCAGGGACGAGATGAAGCCCAGATGTCCCAGGTTTACACTGGGACTTCAATGCAGCTTACATCTGTGGATCTGTAGGAAGCTAGCAGCGCAGAAGTTGTCTCAAAACCCCATAACTGTATAAAAGACCTTGTATACAGTTATTGGTACACTCGCATCTACGGTTTTGTAAAAGAGCAAGAGGGATGTTACATGTAGTTTTAGACCTTTGATGCACAGAAGAGTTTTTGAAGAAGAAAAATATCCGATTTGTGAAGCTGGACTTAAAAAAATGAGCGTAAATAATCACTATTTATGAACGCATTTGTAAAAAATAGTTTTACGTGTGGTCAAATTGCTTCGTATTTGTGCGAGGATTGGCACATGAGCCTGTGAGTTACACACAAATCACTGCACATATTTGTAAATCTTAGTTTATGCTTGTGGATCGTATCGTCTGCATTCGTAACACTTACCTTATCGTAGCTACACAGCAACACAACAATGACTCTGTGCAGATGTTCACGTTGTTAAACGTATTTGGTCACATTTAAGAGTGACCTTGTACCAAAATGTAAAAGAGTCAGAAAAATGCTTTCTGTGTTTGTGGACATGGACACAAATCGACCTTTTTTGATTACAGACATCACAACTTTGAAGCTGTTTTGAATTATTATAATTAAAACTTTAAATCATGTTTTTGTACGTGCAACATTTATGCTCTTGACTTATTATTGGAAGTGTGTTTCCCTGGAAACCACGAAAAAGGAAAGTTGATTGTAACACAAACCATGATCTTTTTGTAACCCCAAGCAACTAATTTATTTTCTAAACCTAGCCGAGTAGTTTTATTTGGTACGTTTAAATTTTTATAACCAAATACTTCTAGTATTGTGTCACTCTAAACGTCTAATTCTAAATGCCTAAATGGAATTGAGTAGATGTTTTCATGTTAATCTAACTATAGTTTCTACAGCTAAGCTAAAAACTAATTTAAACATAACTGAAGTGCAGAAAATATAAAGAAATTAGAAACACCAAAGAAAGTTTTAGAAAAAGGTGTAAAAATCAGTTCTGTGCCAAGCCTGGCCGATTCACACCACCACCAGTCCCTCCTGTTTTAAAAGTGGATTTGAGAGCGTTGTGATGGATTAAAACAAGGCGAAAAACAGGAATCAGTGTCACAAATCTATAGATGAAATCTACTGAGTAGTAACTATTTCATAAAGACTGATGAAATAATGCAGGGAGATGTATTTCAGTTGGAAAAATGTTTCATATCTGTAGCAGATCATGTACTCAGAGCAACCAAGAAAATGCAACATCGGTGCAAAGGTTATACCAAAGAAACTGAAAAAATGTTTCATCTGAGAGAAATTACTAAACCTCTAAATCTGCAGATGCTAGGTTTCAGAAGAGCTTCATTTTTGTACAGTGACACATCAACAGAAATTAGACTGGGAGGATACAAATAAATGAGGCATGTAACCTTTGCACTGATGTTGATGATGAATTAACAACCAATTAAATGCTCAACACTGTAGTGGGACTGGGTTACACACATCCAAAATGTACACCTTTTTTTTAATATTACCCAGGCACTGAACATGTCACCAATTTAATATAAAGTAAATATATTTCTAAAGGTGCTATTGACATGAAATTCCCATCAGATGTCGGCAACCACCCAGCCAATCCACACGAGCAAAGAAACCAAACCTCAGATGTCCATAAATGTAGCTACATGTAATAATGAGAAACAACACAGGGGAAAAGTGTTGCCTCGGGCTGTATGGAGAAACTAGCATGCATTGCTCAGGTGCGATTTTGGCTCGTTCTTCCTCACAAACAGGCTTCAGATCCTGAAGGTTTCTCGGGCCCCTTCTGTGAACTCTGAGCTTTGCTTCTTTCTATAGATTTGCAGCTGGATTCAGGTCAGGTGATTGGCTGGGCCGTTCTGGCAGCTTTATTTTCTTTCTCTGAAACCAACTGAGCGTTTCCTGGGCTGTGTTTGGGATCATTGTCTTACTGAAACATCCACTCTTGTTTCATCTTCATCATCCTGGTAGATGGCAGCAGATCTTTATCCAGAATGTCTTGGTACATCCATCCATCCTTCCTTCAATTAAATGAAGCGTGCCAGTGCTGTATGCTGAAAAACAGCCCTGCACCATGATGTTCCCACCCACAGGACCCACAGTTTTTATGTTTCCGTCTCATCTGACCAGACTATATTCTCTCAGTATTTCACAGGCTCGCCTAAATTTTAAATGCTTTTTCTTCAGCAGTGGAGTGTTGTGTGGTAAGCGTGCAGGTCATGAGCAGTTGAGAGCATTACTTATTGTTGTACTTGCTGGTTCCAGGTCTTCCTGTAGCTCCCCACAAGTGGTCCCAGGCTCTTCTTTTCACTGCTCTGTCTGAACTCTTGTGGGGAGCGCCTGATCATGGCCGGTTTATGGTGAAATTATGTTCTTTCCATTTCTGGATTATGGCCCCAACATTACTCACTGGGACCTTCAGTAGTTTAGAAATTCTTCCTTAACCAATCCCATCAGTATGTTTTACAACAGTAACATTGTGCCGGTCTTGAGAGAGCTCATTGGTTTTGCCCATCATGAGATGTTTCTTCTGGGACACCCTGGTAATGAGACACCTTTCTATGGGCAGTCAGTTGGGAACGATCCAGCTGATAATCATTTGCACTACGTGTCAGGATTGCTTTCTAATTACAGATAGATTTCAGCTCGTGTCATGACTTTCCATGCCTTCCTTACGCCTCCCTTTCTTCATGTCTTCAGTATTTTTCCCCCTTTTGTCATTTCTCATTATTTCACATAACCTATTTTATGGACATCTATGCTTTCATTTCTTTGCATGTGTGGATTAGTGAGAAATTCACGATAATAACAAATATATTTACTTAGAGAATTGTGATGTGTTCAATACTTATTTTACCCACTGTATATTTGTGCAGGGATAGCTGGTGGTGGACTAAATGAAAGTAAAAATCTGGCAAAGATATCAGACGGTCAGATGTTGAAACCCGCCTCATTTCATCTGAACAGAAGAACATGTTCAACAGCCCTTTTTACAGAGCGGTATTTTAAATGCAATAACCTCCTGATTAAAACACTCCGGGGCCAGTAGGTTTGTCTGTACTTCATTAGAGATGCAGAAGTGTTGTATAAATATACAGTGTACTACACGGTGACAGGAAGAGCCAAGTGAGTTCTAAAGCTGTCTTCCTGGTATGACTCAAAGAACGCAGTGGTGGAAAAAACATCTAAGGGCGAAGTGCAGTTGATGGCTGCTGGATATGAATATTATCGTCAAGTACGCGGATGATTGCAGACTGAAGCTCATGCATGAGAGAAAACAACTTTTATGCGTCTGCATCGTGGCATGTATGTTTTTCTGGTGGCTGAGTTTTCATACTGTAGCAGTCTTTCTTCAGTCAGCAGTGTCAGTGAGATCTGCCTGTTATGATGCCTGGCACACAAATCCATCCAGTTAGGTGGGTTTGAGGTCAGACCAGTCACATTCTGTTACAAACAGGGAAAGTAAAACCTAAAACGGACAATAAACATTTGTTTTTTATGGGAATGTTTTTTGAAGTGTGATGCTGAAAGTTAAAGTTTTGTGTAAAAGGACCTAAGCAGGGCTAAAGTGTGGTGCGGTCTGTTGTATGGTACATGTAATAAGTCCATGTACGGCGTTTAAAGAGAATAAAATATATTTAAACTGCATAGAAAACATTCCATAGAGGCTTTATGAAGATACTCTTTAGGCTTAGCAAAGAATAGATTTTTTCTTTCAGACGCACAAATAATAAAAAAAAAATGTAGCTTTTAAAAACTCCTTGTACAGTGTCTTTTCTCAGTATGGCAGGCAAAGATAGTGTATTACAGTCATGATCAGTAAAGCTTAAAAATGACAAAGACTGTATTTTGAAATGGTATTCAAAGATTCATGAAAGAACGTTTACAGTGTTTATTTTTGTGTAATGTTGCTGCATCCATCTAAAAATATTCATAACATATCTGTGTGAAGCAATTGTGACATTTCCAAAATTTAAAACTTTAAAATACATTTTTTTGAAAGACATGAAGAATGTCAGTAAACGATTTCAGTATGCATTTACTCACACTGCTTCATTGCACCATTTCATTACACAGGTCTAGAGACTGGTCAGCAGTACGCAGCAACCCACAATCGGCAGGGAAAAGTGTGAATTCTCTGACCAGCTGCTGACTACATACGGTTACATGGATGTGTGAAATCAATAACATGGACTGTGCTACACCATTAACCTCCTTGTAATTACTGCAGATTGCTGATGTAACCTGTGGTTTGCATGGAAGATGGCGACTTGTCAGCAAACACTTGCTAACAATAGTGATGAGACTCGGGACCATGACAAGTGAAACTTTGGGCCTTACAGCTGAAACCAACATGTTTCAAAAGACACAATTTTTGCTTTGAAGATTAACTGTGTTCAGTTTGTGTCACAGTCTTCATGGATTAACTACAGCTTAGCAAGTAGTTGGCAGACATGGCACCATCTCCCAAACAAACTACGGGAAACTGTGGCAACTACGGCAATCTGCAGGTACTCAGTGAATTTGTAAGATGGTTATTGGTGTAGCACTGTTACCTCTTTGCAACCAGTTTCACCTACCAACAAGAAGCGACTACTTCCAGCAACTACTGGTCAGGGAATTCTCCATTTTTTCTTAGTGACCAGTGGTTATCACTGACCAGTCTCTAGGCCTGAGGCTGAGCAGTCCATTTTACAGCGAATGCCAGTGACATCCAGCAGCTGCAACCAGACGAAGAATACTTGTTTTTCCGAGCGATCACTGGTTACCAAGTGGTCGCCAACTGGTCTGCAGGCATGTGGTACTGGGATTTTATGTGGTTTTATAGTTGGACTTCGGTTTTACATTGCACCTTGACAATTTAAAATACTAAACAAAAATGTGCATATTTTGCCTTAATTATTGAAAAAGAAAGCTAAAAATAATCCAGTTCATTTTTATATCTTCAAAATGACCAGGAGCAGTGGTCAACTCTTGGGTGGTAAAGTATGAGTTCATTGAGGTTAAGACTGAGACATGTGTCTGCATGTAAGTATGTCTACGTCAGGTTATTAAGGGTGCATTCTGTGTGTGCATTATAAACACAGCAGCAGTGACCGTAATGGTCCTGCTGGGGTTCATGTTGCTGTGAGCTCAAAAGGGACTTAATCAAGTCTGTGCTCTTTCCCCTCCAACACCGAATACTCAAGAGGACTCTTTTAATTGCAACAAGTAATTCACCAAGTGTTCATCAGACCTCTCTGATTAAATTTCAGGTCAACAGACTACGGAGCAACGTACCAGAAGCTGAATGACAAAGTAGGAGCAAAGACAATACTCAGTTATTTGTACGTGAGCCCCAACAACAAGAGAAAGGTAATGGTCCTCTTTTCTCATTTCTTCTGAATTCAATTTGAAAAATTGTCTTGACTGTATGAGTTACTTTTGTTTGCTCCTCACTGTTGGCATGACAGTCACACAGTATGCAGCATTGAATGCAGGCAGACATATTGATGTCGTCTGACTCATTGGTCTCAGTTTGATGTCCTCTGTCGCTGCCTACAGTCTCAGTAAGATGCACTGAACTCACTCATTTATTAACAAGTTCAATCCAAAATGACAGTTGGCTGACAGAAAGGAACATTCTGTCCCAGCTCGAAATAAATATAAATCAATTAGGAGTCAGACAACCCTCCTCCAGTCAGTGCCCCTGCCCTTCCCTGGGTTTGGGTCATTTGATGGTTATAACCAGCTGTCTTTACATGACTCCCTTTACACAACTCTAATCAGGAAGCTTTTGAGTTAATCATTGTCTAATTATGAAAAGGGATTGCAGCCCCAATTCAGTTCAGATGCTGGCTATATGATGCAGGTAGGTTGTTGGGCAGTGACTGTTACGCCCCTTAAAGGTGCTGAACCAGAAGATGAGGTGATGAACCTGAACACAGACATCCATGACTCCACACAAAGGCTACAATGTCTTTCTGTTATCGTCAGCAAAGCATTAAGATACTTTCTCTGATTGTGGGATTTACAGCATAATTAAGTGAGAAATTTTTTAAAACAACTAGAGATTAGTCTGTCTTTGTTAACACACAAACCTGGGGAGTCTGGAGACAATCTGCAGGATAGGACCCCCTGCTCCACGAGAGAAGATCTCTTTATACCGTCCATGAAAACTCCATTTTATCCTTCACTGGAATTAGCACTGGTGACGATTTTGACCAGAGATCCTCACGTGCAATATTGTCCTGTTTGGACACTCAAATAAAACTCTTATAACATAAATACTCAAATCCAAAATGTTTAATTCAGCATCTTCTAGTTTCTGAGAACATGTTGCAAAAAGCGATCTCAGTACTAACCCCTCACCAATGACCTGGCAGATGTTAGCATGTTTTTACATGATGATAGTGGGTTTTTACCCACTATCATCATTGTCTACAGTGGTGACAAAGGAACAGACAATCTTAAATATTGGAGTCTCAGAATTGCAGCTTATGATATATATCAAAATATAGGCTATGACTTCCTGTTTGTGATCTTTGATCAACTCATTCTCCAGAAAGTTTATCATATTCTGTCCTAAGATCACTACATCCCACAATCTGTATCTTGACTACTCCTGTCTTTGTAGGGTTATATAGGTCAATATGAGAAATGACAGCATTTACTGACAGTTTTTGCAACCTTACACTTTTAAATGATCAGAGTAGAAAGTCATCGTCATAGAATAAATGTGATAATTGGCTTTCCCATTTTTATTTCTGCTTCAGAGATGCTGGAAATTTCCAATAATACCGTTTGACTAGATGTCATCTGTCTACCCCACTATATCTGCAAAATTCAATTGGAACTTGCCACAAGGAATCAAGTCAGCAAAACGGGAGACTTTTATTGACCACAATACTGAATCAATGAAAGACACAAAAAACAGGAAAAAGAAAATGTGATTCAGCAATATCACGTTAAATACTGAGAAATTTTAGCTTTCATCTGACAACAAAATACATCATGGGAAGTTATCAGTTAGGCAAAAACACCATAAACAGTATATAGTGCCTTTGCCAGAACTGTTGCCTCGCCTTCTGGCTAAAGCCAGTTATTTTTCCTTGCAGCCCCATGCATTGTGATTGTTTTTTCAGTAAAGACAACCAAGTCAAATACATTAGACGGGCCTAGTTTTTCCTATAAAGAGCTCAGTTGCTTTATCCCCTTATACAACATATCTACATGTTCTTCACCCCACCGCTGAAAACATAGATGATGAACTGAACCTGAACGTGGATGTTTTCAGCCTAATCATTAGGAGCCAGTTGGATATAAATCATAGGTTTTCTCAGCTGGTTTGGAGTTGGATGGGGTTGCTGAGGCAAGCTCTCTATACAGGCTTCAAATAAATTAGAGGCACTACATCAGCAAATGGTCAGAGTTAACCACTTTTTCTGTGCTCAGGTCCATTTGGGTCAATTTTGCCAGGTTCCATTATGGCTCTGGTCCATTAGGGATTCGGGCATCTCTGATTGTGTGTTTGTGTATTTCTGCGTTTTAAATTATGTTTTGTCCATGTCCATTTTGGGTTTATGAAACACCATAATTAATCCACACATTTTTGCCAGACCGCAAATATCATTTTTTTCTCTCGTCTTTATTTGTCATATCCATCTGAACGATGGCGTACTTGGAAAGAGTAACATCAACACTGGACTAGTGATTTCCATTTTAAGTTCCCCATTCTGAGCATGTCTGTTTTGGAATTGGTGCAAATTAAGCTGTAAAATCTTTTCTTCTTGCATGTTTTTTTTAGCTTTTATTATTGATGCGTTTACTATACATATTTGGCTAACTATGGAGTCTTTATGACATGCCTCTTAATTGAATGAAAACGAGTGGCAGACTGGGGTAGAAATTAACTAGACTATCTTCTGTTTTTTTGCTTGTAGAGTGGTGAGATCTGGGCAAACCCACAGAAGATGTGTCTAATAATAATAATAATGATAATAATTTCTACCACATAGCCAAAGTGACAGTCAGCCATACAAACCATCACGTGCCAGATATCCACAAACATAAGCCTAAATTAGCTATTTCACACAAAGTCACACATTCAAATATTCTTTGTCTCACACTCACTTCTCTCACACATCCATAGTATCACCATATTGCCAGAATATGACATGTAAAATAAAAATGCAACTGAAAGTCTCAGTTGCAGCATCAGCATCCTTGTCAGTCTATAGACAGCTTATTACACGCAAAACATGCTAGTAATGTTGAGCAGAGGAGAAATGACTTGTTAGACTTAGCTTTGTGTCATTTGCCAGGTGTAAAGTAGAATTTGAGACCAGCATGTTCATTGTGCTCATCGATAATGTTAGGCATGCTGAGGCTAGCAAAACGCACGAAATTCACTTTTTATCTGGCCAATAATGTAACACACAGTTCATAAGTGAATGGCTTAAGACTATCGATTTTATAGATTTACATTGTATAGACACTCTTTAGCCCAAGCAATGGGTGTTGGACGTCAGTGGGTGCTTTAGTCTCCTTGAAATAAGGACCTACAGTACCCACTTATAGAGCTTTTAAACAGGAAATGAAGATTATCCAACATAGTTGTTAATTGGAAACAAAGAAGTAGCCGAGGTTTACGCTGCATTTCTGTGGGAACAATCAGTGATTGTTTCACTCAAACTGGATTCCACATAAACTGTTTGTTCTGCTGTGTGTTTGTTCACTTATCCAATCGAGGGTCGTAACAGAGACCTCTAAGACGATAAATCCCAAAGTGCTCGAGTACTTGCTTATACTGTACTATGCAAATGTGCAGATGGTGACTGAACTCAGAGCAGTAAAAGCAGAGCCAATGGCAACTTTTCTAGCATGTAAATCTCCCGTTAGTTTCTCGTGAGACCAGAGGTTTATCCACAATGCGCAGAATACCAGGAAAAAAAAAACTGCTGGCCTCTCACTTTGCCCAGCTCAAACTTTTGTTAATGGGCCACAAACACACCAATGAAATGAAGTGGAATTGGAGGGAGAGTCAAACCTCCTTTGAGGCCAACTGGGACCAAAGTTGGCCTCAATAGACAATGAGAAAAGCTTATTGGACAGAACACTGTTTGAGACATAAGGAGAGAGATTGCTGTCACTTTGGTCTTAATTTATGTTTTAAGATGAAACTGGGCAAGCACTGATTGCCTTGCTTGCGCTGGGTGAATGCTACTGATTTAACATGTCTTAATTGATGATGTAATTGATGTGGCGCAAGTAGTCGGTCACTTTTGCAGCACAATAACAACATGAAAGGTAAGTTTCCTTTTGTCAGTCAAATTCAAAGTCTGCATTTACAGTTGGCCTGTAGGATGTCTACTTGAGGCGTCAAGCCTCAAGTAGACAGTCGAGGAACTGTAGATCAGACCCTGGACATCACTGCCCTGGATAATGTGAGCAGAAAATTCTTACCATTTTCATTTTATTCAGATAAGACACAAGGCAGTATTCATGATGTCATTGTGAAATAGGGCAATTATCCTGTCATGAGCTGATACAAGAGAGCATTTATCTTGCTTAGATAATATGTCTGAACCAAATCTAATTGCAGTCGATTCAATATTTGTTGCCATACTTCATCCTGAATGGTAGCATTAGGCTGACATATAGCAGGATAGACTGACATTGTTATCTACTGCGAGTGTGGCTAACATTAAATAGAAAAAAGAGTGGAGAAAGGAACCATAAAAGAAGCAACTTTCTCTATAAAGCACTCCACACTCAAACTGTTGGTTTCCTCCATTGTTGCCGTTTCCACGTACTTGAAAAGCAGGGAAGCAGTAGAGACTGCAGGTTTGTCAGTCTCTGTCACCCCCGGCACAGCACCATGTGACTCCTGCTGGTGGCATACAAAAGCCCCTCTCTTCATCCAGTAGTGGAAGTAAATCAGGCCTGTGTGGCTGTGGGGATAGTGGGAGTAAAGCAGTGGAGAGGGACACAGAAACTGCACAGGGAGCCAAGCAAAGAAAGGGAGCACGGGGAAAAGAGACAGCACATAAACTGACAGGGAGCAAGTGAGCATGGAAGAGTGGCGATGGGAGGAAACGGGAAAAAATAAACAAACAGAGGCATGGCCTGGGGGTCACTCATGGAGAAAACAGTCTGACAACACAGCAATTACATCAATTTTCATATTGTGGCTTCATACTGAAGCTGTACATGGAAGAACAGAGCTTGAGTACGCATTAGGGGAAGTAATTTGGGGTTTTAGCCTGAGATTTTGTGTGAGAGCACATTATTACAGTAAATGGCTGGGGATGGTGAGTGCTGGTTAACA
>VOQK01011020.1:60165-80096 GCA_015052645.1 Benitochromis conjunctus | reverse complement strand
CGATAAGGAGCATTTTTCTTATGGGGTTGCAGAGAGTTACATACAAAGTCATGTAGCATGAAAACTGCAGCACATCGCTTTAACGTTCTGATAAGAGCTGACACGTGATTTGTGGCATCCTCAAAGGAGAGCTCGTCACATCACGGTCGATGACTCGTCGCACGTCCAGGACGGGACTCCTGAAAATAAAATCCTCGGCGTCTCTGCGGAGAACGACCTGACGGTGCATTATGACTCGAACATAATCAATCTGCTGCACTCGCACAAAGTCCTGAGCATTGATTAAGCTCAAACAGCAAAGTGCTGCTTCTGATTTCATTTCTTTCTGTGGCTGTCGCAGAATCGACTCATCGATTTTCCTCTGCGGCGCCGTCCTTTCTTCTTCTTCTACTCTTTAACTGCTTGCTTCCTTCTGCCCGTCACTCACTCTGTCACACTGTGATGCGGTGTAACTGTGTTTAACTTGGTGTATATACTGTATGCTGTTTCATTTCCACCACAGGTGAACATATCGTGTGAGGTAAACACTTGAACATTATTTCCATGCTCATGCTCAGTGCTTGCCTCCCTCAGATATCTGTTGTACTGACCTGCCACCAGCATGATCGGGTGTTTATCGGGATGCAGCTCCATCTGCCTGGCGATCCAGGGTCCGTCGAAGTGCGCGTACCACCAGCCCTTCTTCTTGTTCTGGGGGTCCTTGTACTGGTCGCCTGGCCGGATGAACGGGATGCGGAAGTAGCGCTGCTGCCGGTTCATCGCCACCTCGTACTGCCGGGCCGGTATAGGCGGGGCTGGGTTCTGCTGGGCTGTTGATTGGATGCAGGGGGGGAAAAACAAGTTAGGAGTCTTTCATAAATCAGAGACCATGTTTACATGCAGAAGCCTGGGAAGCAGTTAATGGGAAATGTAGTTTTTAATGTCCTGTTTCCTGTTTATCAACCTGTGCATTAACTTAAGAAGCAGAGTGAAGACAGAGGTCTTTGCACACTAAAGAAAGACAAAAATATGTTGTTTTCTACTTGGAGACGAGGGTAAGAAGGCTCAGAGGATGTTTAAAACTTTAGTTTTTGGCTTAATGACGCGAAAGAAAAATGCTCAGCTCGTCCTTTATCGCAGAAGGGTTGGGGGAATAACGCAGTAGAATAACGCAATTCTACAAAAGTCAATGTTTACAGCTCGTTTCAGGGTTTCTAAAAGCTGCTCGGCCTCATTAATTATGTAAGAGAAACAATAGCAAGTTTCAGTGATCATACAGACATTAACAACAGCTGCCTGAGCACAAATTACATCTGACATTAATCCCAAACTGCACAGTTTAAAGGAATATTTTTGCTTTTTATTCAGTAGCACTGCAAACAGCAGCGACCGCTTAGTTTAGCATGAAACCCAGAAAAGAGAGGCTGATTCTGGTAACTAACATCTGCCTTCAACGTCCTGTGAATGTCAGTAAATAAAGTTTTACAAACATTTAATCGGGACTAAAATTTAAGCTGTTTTAAAGGCACATCTAATTAATGAGCCTTCGGGTGTCTTGGTAGCTTTGTAACCTTTCAGTTTGTCCTTCTTTGTACTGGAAGCACTCGTTACAAGACGCGGCGTCGTGTTTACCAGCAGACATGACAGTCCTTAAAGTTAAACTTATATATAGAAAATCTGCCATTAAAGTACATCAAAATGCGAGTGATTAAAAAAGGCTTGACATGTGTCGAGCTTAACTGATCTTGTTCTTGACATCAACACAGCCCTGTAAGCCCGAGGCTGCAGTCTCTCCCCAAACGATGGGAATCGCAACACAGGAAGTTCAGACAAGTAGAATTTCTTTTCCCAGCAGTCATCTCCCTCTGTGCTCCCGCACTGAGTCATCATTTAAATGTTTGTCTGCTGTTTGCAAGGACAGCGACTAGTCCACACTCAGGGCTCATATGTGATTGTTGCTTTTGGCTCTCATGCTTACATTTTTCCCCTGCGCTTGTCTACGATTCACAGGGATGCACGCTGCTGAGCCTGCTAAACCTACGGTTGGACACAATGCCTTCAGTGCAGAGAAGTATTTCACTGCTATAATCACAAACATGACTGTAACGCTCGTTTACCCCGTGGAAACAGCCCATTAGGATGTCTCCGTTTTGTTTAATTTGTTCAAAAATATGTTCGGTTCCCTCATTGTAATCTTTAAATAATAGCTCCAACACTGCTCTGTCATTGATGATTTAACTGACATTTAACTGCCAGCAGGCAGTACGTGTCTCTGCAGCATTAATCTGGCTGCTTTTTATGCCGTTCTTAGGCTGTTTTCACCTCTAAAGGAAACTAACAGAATTCTGCTCGTGTTGCTCAAAGCAATAAACAACCAAAACAAAAAGACCCTAAACTCCAGACCACGAACCTTCTACCGAAATGCTGCTTTCTATCTACAGCGGTTAATACACAGGTGAAGGCTCGGGAACAGGACTAAACACAGAATCCCAATCGGCACAACCTGTTTGATCTCCTTTTCATATTTCCCATTAACCCACAGCATGTAAACATGAAGCCCCATCCGCCGTACTCCATCAGCTCTGAACAAAGAACCCAATCCCTGGTCTCCATGTTTAAGTGCAGTCAGTAAGTCCTGCTGTTACAGCTGAGGAGGAAGAGGAGGAGGGTTAGAGATCACAGCAGTGCTGATGGGAGAGCGAGGAAATCAGCGAGACATGAAGCATGCCAGATGTTTACCAAGAGGTTTGCACACTCGTGAGAAACATTAAAAAACAATTTGCATCTTTCTACAAAGTGGAGTGTAAAGTAAGACACTACAAAGATTGAAGAAGCTTCTCTACGTGATATAGGAGGTTTAATCTGCAGAAAATCACATTTCAGAAAATAAAATCGGCTCGTGTTGATAGAAATGGCCTTTTTGTTCCATGTCTCAGGCAGACGAACGGGACAAAAAGGCAGCGCGTTATTTTAAAACGGGTTTCAGGACTTAAACATCTTTAGGTTTTTTGTATTTTGCAGCGTGCCTCTACAAAGCAACACTTTGTTTAGCCGTCACCTACAAACCACCTAGAAACCAAGAAAACAAACTTCACCTCCAGGCATCAGCAAACTTCAAAAGAAAACAGAGGAAAAACATCAGCTTTCTTTGTTTAGAAGAAGCAGCAGAGATGGCGGTTGATGCTTCAGAGAGGTACTTGTGCTGAACTCCCCGCTGCATTCACTCGGCCTGTTGATTACCGCTTGTCGTATTTCAGTACCTGAGGTGACTCAACGAGGGGTCGAGAGGAGGGTTCAGGCTTCAAGGCTGACGACAGAACGGGATAGCGCCGACAAAGAGCGGCTTCTGGTTTGTGTGGATGAAGTGCTGCACGCTGCCGTGCGCCCTGTATGAATGAACAAACCGATGAGCGACCTGACTCTAGATCTGCCTTTGGAGTCATCAAAGTAAGCCAGCTGAGGTGTCCCTCCAGATGTCTTCGCTGGGAGCAGTTCTGCAACGTTACACTGAGAATCAGTCCTCGTCATCCCTGGATGGACACTGTTGAGCTGCCTCCATCTGGGCCTAACCCGGGTTACCTACATCAGCTCCACCTCTTCCAGGGCGCCATCGCAGATCCATGATGTTTTGGGCAGACCTTCGTTTGCGTTTTCCAGGTGTCCAACTTATGGCGTAAGCGTGCTGTACTGTTCTTGCCGATGAGCCACGGTACGTGACGCTCGTCACCTGGTCAGGGTCAGTGGGCCATCAGGGTCTGCGATTGGTTGGTTCCCTTTGGTTTTGGAGGAGCTGATGTTTGCTGCTGCAGATTTAAAACCAGATGTTTGGTTGAAGACGCTGTACTTTTTCTCCTACTTTACAGAACATGCAGTCCAAGCAGACGTCCACAGCTTCTCTTGGCCAGCTTTAAGTTTGTTGCAGAGCTTTTTAATTTTTCTGAGTGAGAAAAATCCAACAAAAACAAAAAACAGGAACAAGCAAGAAAACAAGTTCTGGTTTCCTCTGGCTGCAGCGACCTTTTGTTCTTTCAGTTCAAATCTTGATGAACGTGATCTACCTGATCGTCAGGGACAATTTCGAATGTATACCCTTTAAAATAAACGTCTCAGAGTTCAGTCTCTCTGTCGTGGCTCGCTCAGCTGAACAGGCCGTCGTGTATCTAAACTCTTCATTAAGCCGGGAGTAAGCCATCTGCTTCAGTGATGACTTCTTTTACTATGTTTCTCTTCCTTTCAGCCGCCGTGACGGCCTTTTCCTCCCGTCACGGCGCAGTAAGCGTGATGCTATCATCCCGAGCCAAACAGAAGCCAACTGCCCTGAAAACCCAGAAAGCCTTCTGTCGTCCCTCCCCCTCCTCTGAGAAGTCCTTTCTGTGGGAGTATCAATAACAGCAGCCTAAAGAGCTCGCATGAATATCCTCCTTTATCAAAGCCTTATGGCTGTCGGGCAGGCGAGAGCTGGCACCGGCATGCCGCTTGTAAAGACAAAACGGTGTCTTAAAAAAAAGCCCAAATAATGTCTCAATACAGGCAGCAGTTGCTACGGAAACCCATCCACCATCTTTTTCCTACTTCTACCACAGAAAAAAGTAAGTTTACCAGCGCAAGCCTGAGGCCAGCAGCGATCCCAGGGCTGAGCAGGAGGCAGGAAGGAGTTAGTAATGGGGGGGGGGGGGGGGGGTAGCGTTACACACTAGAGGACCACTTACATGCTGTTTTCACAGGTGGTGCATGATCTGAAAGTAAACATGCCAGGTTACACGGACGTACACACACAGGAAGTGATGCAACACTGACACTTTCTGATAACAGTGATGAATGAGAACATGAGAATGAAGACATGAACGCCATGGCGGTATCAGACAGCAGCGCAGCTCGACATCATCTCTCAGTCAGGAGGAAATAAGGGCGACGGAGAGTCGTAACTTCACACATATACATTCATAAACACGCGACTCATCAAATCTAAAACTTCTGGGGGCTGAGTGGGATTTATGCATCTGCTCCGTAACTTGTTGCACGTCGCATCGATGCAGAGCACGAGAAGACGTATTGGCGCGTTTCCTCCGTTTTCAGAATGACCCAGCAGAGAGTACCAGCATCGCCTGGTGACAGGCTCGTACAGACCACGTCTGAAGCTCTGCGCAAGCATAAATCATCAAGATGGTTCTGTCGACGCTCTGGTGCGACACGGCGGTGCAGGACCGTCTCTTGTTCAGTGCCGCGGTTGATGAAAGCTGACACGTGCGGTGCTAATGAGTGTGGATGTTAGACAGAAACCCTGAGAGGGGGATCGGATATTATAAATACATGTCATCACCTTCGCACACGGAGCCATGGCCTCCGTTAAAACCGGATCTTCTGGCTGCGCGTGTCACACGTCCAGAGTCGAAGCAGCAGCAGGACAAAAGCTGCGACTCTCACATGGAGGATGAGATATAAAAGAGTGTGTGTGTGTGTGTGTGTGTGTGTGTGTGTGTGTGTGTGTGTGTGGGCTCGTGGACCAATCTGTAGTCTGAGCAGAGCACACAATAGACACCTCTGAATAAGAGCTCTTTGTCGTCATGACAACTCGATGTGTGGCACAAGGAGATGAGGCGATGGCGGCGGAGAGGTGAGAGACTAAGTCCATTTGCTGCCCGTGACGCTGACTGACGATCGCGGCGAGCCGTCAGCGACCCCGACAGACCGAAGTGCTCGTCTTTATAAAGCCTGGCATTCGAATGAAGGCACTGATTGGTCAGAGTGCGGCCCGGTCTGAGATTCAGGAGACTTCAGAGGTTTGAAACCACTCAGAGGAATCTTTCAGGTCAGTGGACCTCATTTATAAACGCGCACAAACCAAATCAGTCTCATCGTTCTGCACAAACATGAGACTCCTTCACATCCAAACAGAAGTCGACCTGCTACAGAGCGTGAGACCGAGACACGGTGACGGCCGGCTGCTGACAAATGTTATCATGCTAAACACGGAAAAAACGTTTTTAATACAAATAAAAAAGAAGATTTGAATACTTTTATCAAACGCTCGTCACCCCCGACTTTTTATTTATACAGCGCCAAATCACAACAGTCGCCTCAAGGCGCTTTATATTGTAAGGTAGACCCCACAATAATACATACAGAGAAAAACCCATCAGACCCCCGGGAAGGAAAAACTCCCTTTGAACAGGAAGAAACCTCCGGCAGAGCCAGGCTCAGGGAGAGAAGGGCATCCTGTAGAGCATCGTCAGCGCTGACATGCTTCCAGGTAAACATGTTTCTTTATGTGAAACCCTGGACTTAAACAGCGAGCACCTGCCTGTTGATTGAGACTGACCCCCTTCCACACACACAGCCGTTAGAATAATACCGGCTGGTGCACGCTTCACGGCTCCTGAGCTAACGACGTGTGCGCAGGTCTAAGAACGATTCGTGAATGAGGCCCGATGCGTCCCCGCCAGCTTTAAACGAGAAGGTTAAAAATAAAAATCTGCACGCCTCACACACCAACACGGTTACACTGAGACGCGTGTGCTTTCATCTCCACACGTATGTGACCTCTGACCTGCAGCTTGTTCAAGGCTGTTTGTTTCTCTCTTCCTGTAAAGCTTCGGCTTGTTTCCTTTGTTCAAGTGTAAGTGTGAACATGAGAGAGAGAGAGAGTAAATGGAAGAGAGACCTCTGTGGCCCCAAGGTTATATAAAAGGAGTTAGGAGTGTTCAAAAACGGTTTCTGAGGTACTCTTGAGCAAAACATTCAGTGTCAAACTGCAAAGAAGAGAGGGATGTTTGTACCGAGTGCATGACAAATGCAGAAAGAGCTTCAGTTTCTGTGGGAAAAGCACACAAACAGAGGAATAAACGCCATGGCGGCGCCCGTCATACCGTAGTCGGTGACAGATTTGGGCGCTCGCTGCTCCGTCTCGGTGTTCCTCTTCTTGTTCTTTGACTTCCAGGCATGGTAAACTTTGAGCCGGCGGTGGAACTCCTCTCTGCAGGCGGCCAGCAGCTCGATGTCTGGAGGAGACAGCATCAGAAAATCAGGCAGAAGGAAAACTGACGGCGTTACTGCAGCTAAATGTCAGAGATCGATTTCACAAACGGAGAACCCGACAGAACCGAGAACGTGGACGAATCTGTTTAAAAGTCCGATTCAAACACAGAACCACGAGGGTGAACCCCGTCGGTGCGGTCCTTCCCATTTCACCATGTACAGCACTTTGGTCAACCTGTGCGGTTTTTAAATGTGCTTTTAAATAAATTGTTTGATTGATTGAACTACACCATTATATTTAATAATAGCATGCACTGAAAGCGTTGGTGATAATTACATATTTAAAGTGGACCCCTCACAGTGGTTTGGTCCACTGTCTGCTATTCGCTCATTCACTTTGCACATTTAAAACAAAGCACGTGAGACGTTGTGTTTGCAGCGAACACGAGCTGAAGCAGCACGCGGCTGACCGATTCACTGGTTCGGACCTTTTCTGTGGATGTGGCCTCGCAGCCCCGTCAGCCGGGCTTAACACAGAGGCTGCAGTGGACCTGGGGCTGGGAATCCATATTAAACAGAGGTTACCTGACATTAAACTCCCTCATTCAGGTTTTCTTGAGGCAGCAGACGGTGTTTGCCTGGAGGCTGTATCAAATAAAGGGATTATAGCAACTTAACATGCAGACACAAGGAAAGGGACGAGCACCAGCGACCAGACGACATGGAAGGTCACGGAAATCTGGGACTTGGATGGCAGGTGTGACAAGCCCAGTGACAAGATCGCCCTCAGTGACTCCCCCACTCATTTCCTAAGCATTAAGGATGGGAAATTCTCCACAGGGTTAAAGGGCAATCAGGGCCCTTAGTCACCAGCTGTCAGACAGAAAGCTGTGGGTGAAGTTGGTTTGCTTTATCTGTGGCTGTGGATTTAAATTCTCCAGCCGTGTTTAGGTTACCTGATAGCTAACATTCTGGCTTCGCTGTGGGGTTTTTAGGGCCGGGGTCATCACTGATAATGACTTGGACTTAAAGCCTTGTGTTTTTCTTGGTATGTAAGCCATGCAAGACAATGATTATTTTGGGTTATGCATATTAATAACTATGGTTAGTACTTATGATCGTCATAAACAAAACTACTGACATTTCTGTAAATACTAAGATTTTAAAGCTTAAACTTCAGCATTTTGGTTTCAAGACGGCGACAGCAAACGCGATGAGCGAGCTGTGGATCTGACTCGGAAACTGGGGGTCAGTTACAAGGTAGCCACGCCTCTTTATCAGCTGTTTTACCGGAAGTGGGACCATCAAGATCAAGGAGCAACAGGATCCTCTATCTGATCTGACACATGTGGCCTATTTTGCTACAGGAAGAGTCGCCCCCTGCTGGCCATCAGAAAGACTGTAGGTTTAAACACCTTTACGGACCAGGAAGTCGAGGATTTTTTTAATGTACGTAGATCTTACTTATGAATTTTTAGGATACAACAAAAATCTCAAGGACAAAATTATACAGCTCTCTCTGTCCACAAACCTTTGGCCATAAAAAGGACAGTTTGCTGACAAAAGAATCCACATTATCGACCCATTTAACCGCACATAATTAATATTGGCAGATGTACCAACTTTTGTTGATTCCCCCACACACGGCGCTACTGTTCGCCTCAACATAATCAATGCAGCGCACACGCCCCGAGAGAAGACAGGCCGCAGCCACATTTCATCTGGACGATTCGGATAAATGACTTCAGCAACAAATAAATAAATAAAGGAAACAAAGAAAGAAAAACACACACATTCAATTTATCATCCAGAGTGCGAGGGCTAACAGCGAGCAATGAGATGCATAATGCACACTAAGTGCTTAGGTAACGCCTGCTGAACAAAATCTACATTGGAGGCAGACAAACGGGGAAAAACATCCTCCATTCGCTGAGGCGAGCGGAAACCTCTGCAGAATACGCCGCGTGTCAACAGGCCCTCGACGCTGGACTTTTTTATTCTGCTGCTTGTGATGATCCGCAGCTGGGGACGTGATCGCATCAGTATTCGATCCCCTCCTCTGTCTGGGGAGGTGAGCGGCCTGTTAAACGCTGACCGAGTCATTCCGTGTGTTTATATGCGGCCGCCCGCAGGCGCCGACTCTCAGCACATTCATTTCAGAGAAGCCGGCGGACGTCGACCCTCCCTGTCCTCGTCCTCCACGCTTCCTGCTGCGTGGAAAAGGACAGGTGAGCTCTGAGGTTAAACTGAGAAAGAAAGAGAGGAAACAGGTGGATATTCTCCTCTTGGCTGTTTCCTTTAAGTTTAACTTTCTTTTATAAGTGAATCAAAATCAAACCCAGAATGAAAGTTTGTTCGTCCACTATCAGAGTCCCCTGATTGGATGTTTCCCCTCCTGTACGTCGAGATAACGGCTCCAGCAATGGAAGATGTGTTTAGATGTTAGATAACGCAGGAACTGCTTTGTGTATTGATGACAAAAGCTACAATTTTACAGCCTTCCAAATTAGCATTAACACTTCAGACAGGGTTCTGAGGCTTATTAGACCACTTTCTTCCTATTGTCCAGCTTCTGGAAGCCAGCTGAGGGGCAAAGCCCAGCGCCTATGACCATCCTCCAGTTGGTATGGAAGTTGAAGAAACGCTGTAATATTATTACGTCAAATAATTTCTCATACCTGAATGGGAATGAGCGCTTCTAACTAATCCATAAACGGTATTAAAGATGGGCGTGGTCAAAGTGACATCACCCACAGGTTTGTGGAGTCCATGGTGACCTGACTGTGAAACATCATGCTCATTGTCTAACAATCAGTCTTTAACCAGTGAGTGTAACTGAGGTGTTTTATTCAATACGACCTAAAATATTTATAAAATAGACTTGAATTTGTCAGAACTGGAAACCAAAAGACTTCTCGAACAACGTGCCCAGGGATATTTGGCATGCAAACTGGAGCAGACAGGGTTCAAACCAACAACCTTCTGATATCATATCTTTAGTAGGCGACCTGCTCTACCCTCCTGTATGGGAGTCAGTGTGCTGGCTGCACATCTTCCTCCAATCAGACACCGAGTCATCAGGTTTGAGTTCCAGTCGGTGTCCCAGTTTTCCCAAAAAGGACAGATGGGTTCAAATCAGAGCTTTTACCTAACTGGGGAAACCATTTCTTCACTGAGCTGGCTTTCACCGTTTCTGTCATGTTGAAACACCAAAGAAGGCGAACACAAACTGAAGCAGCACGCGGCTGACTGATTCACTGGTTCAGACCTTTTCTGTGGATGTGGCCTCGCAGCCCCGTCAGCCGGGCTTAACTTCTTACTGCATAAACCAAAAGACTTCTGGAACAACGTGCTTTGGACAGATAAGACCAAACTGCAGATGTTTATCCATAATTCACTAAACCAAATTCACATATCTGCCCAAACACCTGAGATCAGCTGTCAGCATCGTGGTAGTGGGATCATGGTTTGGGCACCTTACACCATTAACTCCTCTGTACACCAAAATACTCTATAGACACACAAGGCCATCTGTGCCACACATAAAGCTTGGACCAAACTGGGTCAACACAGGAGGACAATGATCCCAAGCACAGCAGCAAATCTCCAGCAGAACGGCGGAAACAACAAACAATCAAGGTGCCCCAACAGTCCAAAGTCCAGACCTCAACACCGGTGCAGGACCTTGAGAGAACTGGACATAAAGAGTGGACCAAAGTTCCTCCACAAAGATGTGAGAGTATGATTTTTTTCCCCACAACATTAAAGGGTGAACATTTGGCCTTTTATGGTAGAAAACTTGAGGAAATTGGTCACATTCACAGCCAAACCAGCAAATCAGCCAGAGCAGCAGTTAAAACCAGCGACCTCGCTGTTATCATTACATAATAACTGAACATATTGCTTAAAAAAAAAAAAGACCCATATAGACATATCTGTATTTGTTGCCTTCAGGTCTTTTTCCTGTTTCAGTCTGTGCAGATACAAACACGACATCACACCTTTTTTTTTTCCTCTAACATTTTTAAATTATATAACAACAATTCAATAACAGTCAAAACGGCACAGGTAACACATTCTACATATCCTGGATAGGACCATCAGCTGCTTTTAAAATGCCAGTGTAAAGGTTGAGTAGGTTTGACACTCTGATATGTTACAGTGATATCATCTCGTACTGAAACTGGTACAAAGCAGATGTACCGGGTACAGCTGTGGTATCATCACGATGAGTTTGGCTAAAAGAGTTGTCCTCTGTTGTGCTCGACCGGCAGTTCACTCCCACACGAGAGAAGTGGTCATAAAATGAAGCGGCGTTTACAAAAATAAAATTAAGTGGTGTGGAAAGCGAGCGGTGGCAAACAATTCTGTCAAAGCTGCCCATTTGCTGGAAACGAGAGGAGTGAACTCTTCACTCAGAACAAACAGCTTTACGACCATTTAGCTATTCTCAGAGCGAGGGTAAAGGAAAGACCGTGGGGTCGATAAAAATAACACTGGTTTGTCTTCTAAGGGAGTGTGAATACGATCAGCAATTCCCAACAGTGTGCCTGCTATCGCGCCTTTAAAGATCAGATTGCTATCCAAGCGCGCTGGTAATGGAAAAAAAGTTTACAAATCAAAGGGCGCATCCTCTGAGGAGCATGAAAATCCTGGGAAAATTACGATTTTTTTAAGTCTATCAGTCAAATTGAGGCATTCTGAATATATTTCACTTCACAGAAGAGCTGGAGAAATGTCTACCAGATCCATTATTAATCCTCTGAGGACCAAGAACAGTGACAAATTTAAAAAGAGTCTGCTCAGTTTCCAGAAAACAAGTCACTCACGAAAGCTGCTTTAAAGTACCAATGAGAACAGAGGGTTCTCATTGGTACTTTAAAGCTAAATTCTGCATCCTCTGGAGAGCAGGAGCCTGATAACATTTATCACACAGGTCATTGTTTTGGATACAAAGCTGACAAACCTTTCATCCATCGCTCATATCATCAGATTCATTCATCAGATTGTTAGTTAGTAACACTAATAAGAAACTTTTTAGAGGTTTAATAAGATGAATATACTGAAGGAAAACATCAATAGCATTAGATTCATCCTCTGAAGATCAGTAATATTCACACAGATTTGGCCAGTCTGTCAGACAAAGAGGGTATTTTTAATGTACGAGTGTTCCTTTTAGTCTCGAAGCAATGCCAGAAAAAAGTCAGTTCATCCTCTGGGGATCAAGAACAATTATCTAAAATATTAGGCAAGTGTGGTTATTTGCTTCTCAAGATGTCAAATCTCTGAAGCAGTTTTAAAATACTGATGTTCATTAAAATTAAACCAATGCACCCTCTGGAGAGCAGGAACTAGATATTGGTTTATCACAGTCTTAGGTACAAAGCCGACATTTTCACCCACTGGTGGTATCTTAACATTAACTGTTAGTTAGTAAACGAAATATCAAACTATCATTTATCATCACAGAATAATTGCCCAAATGGTTTTAAGCTAAAGCCACCCAAGATATTTGGATTCATCCACTGAGGACCAAGCAAATTTATGGAAAATATGGACATAAACTTCACAGTTTAAGGTAAAGTTTAGGAATTATGGTAGACATAACGATGGACATTAAAGGTTCATTAAACACTAAAAGGTTCAACCTCTGTGAATATGAATATACACAGAAAATGTGTCCATTAATATTAATATATCATATGAATATTTCAAGGCAAAGTAAAAATTGCTCATTTACACTGTTCAAAATCTTCATCTCTGATCTGACATATTGAAATGTAAGGACTTCTTAGTTGGCTGAAAAGTTAGAGTTCATGAAAATAACAGATTTCAGGTGATAAATTATTAAAGATATATTATTTTGAAAACCATTTCTTAAAGCAAAGTCTGGACTTGATTCTCCCGCCAGAGCAAAATGTACAAGATCTATGCATGAAACTAATTCAGCCTGAATGTGGCACCAGAGTCAAGCTCCCACTGTGTCCAAAATGGGAACGGTTCATCCTCTGGGAACCTTAAGGTACTCAACAAATGTACTGTCAGTTATCTGGGAATTTTTCCTGCAGTTGTCAAGCATCAGCTGCTGGTAAGTGGTTCATCCTCTGAGAAGCTTGACTATTCACAAAAAAGAGAGAAAAGTTGTCATTGTAACCCATGACAGGACGTGGAAAGTCTGGTTTATGCTTGGGGAAGCGTGGATAACCATAAAATAATGTCATACAATTATCTTTATTTGAAAACTATCAGCGCAACAGTAACTAAAAAAAAACACTCACCACATGAGGTATTGATGGCGTCACGCAGCTCAGCGTACTTCCACTTGCTCAGCTCGTACTTCTTGGTGCCCGCGGCCGCCTTGGAGGCCTGGACCTGTGGACCTCTAATACAGGAAGAAGAAGAAGGACGCAGGAAGTCAGCGACAAAGCCTTACAGCCAGGAACTGTGGGAGACCGTCAGCAGGTGATAATTTCCACCGACACCACACCGGTGAGTTTACTGAGAGGGTTGCTGTTAGGTTCATTAAAGGACTGTGCCATGCACCCAGTTGGATTCTTCATAGGTTTTCCATCCATCCATGACATAAAACTCACAAATTTATTAGGAAAGAAACATTTAGGAGTTGTTCTTATTGTGCATATTAGTCAATTATTTATTTATTGGCCTACGTGGCCACCTGCCTACAATATACACTGGCCTCTTTACATTGTTCGAGTATCTGACTGGGCACCGGATTAGTTTCTGTTATATGGCTCTTAAATTTCAGCCCATTCTCTCCTAGAAGTCTCTAAGAATTTGAAACATGATGGTCATTAATAGATGTGAATTGTTTCAGCAAAATATTGAAGACCTCTTATTGTTTTTAGCAACCATCGAGTAACGAAATCAAATTACTGAGTCTTAGTGCAACGTACAGGATGGTATCATTTATCTCAATCTTAAAATACTGAGACAAACGTCAGTCATGTTTCAGAATTTAAGTCCTGGAAAGAAGGTCTTCATGAGGAACTCTGGATCAGGCCCATTGAGCTGAGATTATTAGCTCTCTCTAGCTTGTACAGATATTAGATGATGATAAGTTAAAGTGGTGGTTTCAGAGGTAACGGATGACACAAGACTTGCAGAACACTCATTTATAAAGACCTGAAATTCTGTAATTATTATAATTACCTGGAACTGATGCGCTAATGCTTCAGAGTGTAATCTGTTACTAAGAATGACTTAAGTTGCCAGGTTGTGGAAAAAAAAACCCACTCATCCAGCATTAAAGTTTGATTTCCTTTTTAGCAGTCGAAAGCCTCCAACGGGCCTGTTCGACCATTAATCTTCAGTAAAGGAGCTGCAGGATATCTGGACCTAAATCCCATTTATAACTGCACACTTGATGGATTATTGCGAGGATCAGATTTTAATGATTTCTTATTAACATTTATAATTTCGGGTCCTGGAGATAAATGATCGCACAGTCCAACGGCGGCATCTCACAAAAGAAAAATAACGCGGGGGAAGTTTTTCTACAACCAGGCAACTCAAATGTTTTCTTCTTTTTTCTGATGTGTGAAGCATGAGTGGGACAGTTATTGATCATTAATGAAGTTATGCTGTACAGCAGTTTGGTGCATATTTCAACCGTTTGCAGTGAAACATGGCTCACGGGCGCTGGAGCCCGGAGGCGGATAGTTTTGCCCAAAGCAACGATGAAAACAGCTGAAGATGAACGGCCTTAACTTTTGCACAGAAGTGATGGAAAACCACGATTTGTTGGGCGGATGTGTTCTGTAATGCCTGATCGTGATTTGAATAGCTCATTAGGGTGCAGTCAGTGACCCGGCACAGTAAACTCCACCCAGGTGAAAGTCATCAGGTGAGACAGGAACCGGTTTTCCACGAGGAACAGAAGTAGCGTTCGTTCTATAAACAGCAGCTGGTTGATTACGAACGTCAGGGTGAGGGTGAGGAGGGCCGAGGGTGTCAGCAGACAGCAGCGTTATAAAGGAGGAGAGGAGCAGAAGAAGAACAGAAGGTGAGTACATCACTAAAATGCATGCTGTTTCAGTCTCCAGGAAGCCACACAGCACCTCTGCTGTGCCGGCGTGCGGCCGCCGCGGCGTGACGGCTCGCTCTGTTAAATTATGAATGACCGTTTGACAGCAGAGAGCAGCGGCTCCCCTCCAGCTGCTCGCTCCTCTGCGGCGATGCTGACAGGCCTGATTAATCCGTGACCGGGATTTGCCCTTTTTAGAACGCCGGGAAGTTGGAGGCGGGACCCCGCTGCTCCTCTAATCCTATTGGATCTCATGTTTAGCACGAGCTGGGCCTTGGACCCAGGGCGGCTGTAGTGTGTCTTCACAAGCACGCGGTGACTTTGGCGTGCTAAGCGGCCGAGCGCTGCAGTCACCTTCTGCCCCCGCTTCCTGTCGCCAATTAACCACAGACAGGCGAACACGGGAAGCAAGAGGGACTGGCACGGCTTCAGCCGACATCACTCATTCACAGCGGCGAGGAGGCTGACAGGAACACGGGCAGAAAACAGCGTATGCTCGCAGTAATCTGACGGGACCGGCAGTGTAACGGGCTAAAGGTTCAAACTTTCAAACAGGAAGCATTTGAACTCTAAATCTCTGATAGATGCATGGCTTCTTCATTGTGTTTCATCTGCAGAAGTTATTACAGAAAAAGCTGTTTGTGCGGCTGAAGACGAAGACCTGCTGTTTCCCAGCATTAGGATCAAAAGGTGGACCACCTGAGCAGATCACCTGCCGGAGCGCATGCACTGTAACCTTATCTGAAAGGTCCAGGTTTGATTTTGCTCTCGGCCGTTTGCTAAGCGTCACCCTCCTGTCAACACCGTCCCCATCCTGCCAAAGCCCAAAGAGAAAAATGGTGAGGGATTTATTCGGCTCATTCCCAGCTCCACGTTTTCATTCCTGGACTGTGGTTCATCCTCTGTCTGGAACATTTTAGCTCCTCCCACGCTGAGCCAACATTCTTCTGATTGGCTGCCCCTCGTGAGAGTAAGTGGGTGGGCTTTCTAACCATATTAGACATATCGCCTCTCTATGACATCATGAAGAGCATTTGGATCAGTTTGAAGTGTGAGGTTAGAAATTCCAAGTATCCTGTTTTCAAACAGCGATTTTAAAGACAAACTACTTTTCAGCTCAAACTCATTTAGTCTTTAAAATGATGAACTGAACGTTTAACGTTTAAAGCTGAGCTGGACTTTAAATAAGCAGCAGCATGAAATCCTCCATTAACACTGCATCGCTCTGAAAGTTTCAAGTTTTATCTGTAACAGGAAAATAAATCACGTTCTTTACAGTGGACGTGTTATTGATGAACCCTCTAATCAACACCCTGCAATTTACTTTTGATCATCAACAATCAATAAAAAATGATTCAGTTTCACTTCAATTCTCATTAAAATTTTCTTTGATCAAAGAGTGAGCTGATTGGCCACTGAGGTGTGATCCACACGGGCGGTTACTACCCACCGAGACAGAAGTTCGGACATTTCCTTCGCCATTTCCTCCCTAAAAAGCACGATGTTAGGATAAACTGTTAGTAGGCTGCCGGCGGTTTACTACAAAATACTTCATGTTTTTCACTGAACAGGGACAGCAGGTAGGTGAAGGAAAACACAGGGAGGGTTAAAAACGAAGAGGAAGAAGAGGAAGAACAGAGGTTGGTGTTCATGTGCTTCGATCTTCAAACAGCTGCAACTACAACGCTACAACACGTTTGCACTTCTCGTAACATCACCGACGATCAGAAACGGAGAAGCTCATGCTGCAGTCACACTGTGATCATGTGATCTCGATGCATTTAAAGACAGGAAGCAGGTCTGCAACCACTCAGCAGTCACTCTGCTATCAAGCATGTGCTGTAAAAACCAGCAGATCGAACATGCAGAGCTACCTGCTGGGCGACGCCCACTGAATGAGGGAGCAGCTAAAGGTCGACTGGCTGAGACAACCACCTTCGACCTGTTCTCTGTGGTACTTTGACTCCAGTGTGACGGAGACATTACTTTTCCTGTTTGGTACAAATAAACAAATCACTAGAGCTTTCCTGGAAACCTGAGACAGCTGGAGTTCAGCTACAAAGGCCACCAATGAGCTCCTCCTCCATTTCTGACCGTCTGAAATATCGTGAGGTCATTTTGCTTTCATTTGTTTGTTTCTGTCCACGTTATAAAAGACCAGGGCGGGCGCTACGGTGCCGCCTACAGCTCGGCTTTCTGACCGCAGGAGCTCAAAAACCTCCGACCTCCACCTTCATCTGATAATTCTTCACATTACCGCCACGATCAGCCCGTGCACGGAGGGCCTCGTTCATTTTAGAGACACGTACTCATTACGCAGTCTCTGGTCACACGTTTAATGGCCTGAGCGTCCTCCTGGGCGCGAGCCATTAACGACGCTCCTGTGATGTTTACATGAGTCCTTATTAGGCATTAAATGGAGGAAGGTGAAATCAGGCAGGAAGCAGCTGCTGCAGTTAAAAGAAAGCAGCGGCCATCATTATGTGGCCGCTGAGCAATTAACTGTACGCTCTCACTCCACGCCGAGTCCAGAGCGCCAACTAGCAGCAAATCAGAGGCCACGACAGAGACGCCTGCACCGTCTTCCTACTCAGGTGTCCTGGAGCGGTGAGGAGACGAGTGTCACAGTCATTGAGCATGAAACGTGACGCGGACGGCCTGTACAGCTGCTCGGCCGACGCATGTAAGAGAATTTAAACTTCCAGGAGACAAAAGGAGAGAAACAGGAAGTCAGGATAAACAGGAAGTCAGGGGAGAAACAGGAAGTCAGGGGAAAGAATGCAAGGAAGGAGGCAAGGATGCCAAAAGAAAGGAGGTGAGGGAAAGGAAAGACTACATGTTTGTTTACTACTAACACTTTAATGTCTTTCATGTTGATCAGTGAGCTCTGACTGATGTGAAGAAACAACCACCTGCAGGTTCTTTAACTCACTCGCTGTTTTCCAGACGTGTCAGGCTGTAAATCAGCTGTTTTCTCTCACACGGTGAGGTCAGGCGTGTTTGCGTCCTCGCGCTCTACATCTAGTTTGTTTGTAAAATCAGGTGATTTTTTGGCGATTCAGCTTTTAGCAGCTGAGACTGCTGAACGAATCGGATTTATCCGCTGCATTAACTTCCTGCACACTTCCAGGTTGTGTAGTTTCATTTTCCGTGACTGCACATGGTTCAAAATGAAGCAGCTAAGCTTTAACCAGGTGCGAGTCACATCCACAAACGGCTCGGCGACCAAAGGATACAGGAAGTCACCGGCTGAAACAAACTCTGATGGATTAAAGTTAGAGGGTTACCTCGGCAACCGCCCACAAACTGCTTCCTGGACGTGAAAGGCAGGTTTTAAACCTGAGGCCTCCGTGGATCAGCTCCACGGCTGACAGTCGCTCTTTAAACTCCATATTTGCCTCCAGGTCACTGCGATCATCTCACAGCTGCTTCTCTCCTTTGCCATTTTTGCCCCGGGGCTTTGGAAGAGTCTGCCGCTTGAACACTTAAAGACTCTCCAAGTTTTGTTCTTTTAAACTCACATTTTTATGCCCAGTTCAACCCGAGATCAACCAAACCAACCTGATTCAGCAGCCCCACTGCAGAGGTTTGAACGTCTGCCTTTGATTCTTTTGTCTGCATGGCCGTGACGACTCTTCTGGTCAGATCTTTAACACGGATGCATTTGCAGGGTTTACTCGGCGATGTGAAGAACAGAACCCGAACAGAGAAGGCGGATCCGCCCGCAGTGTAAAGCGCTACGACGCGGCGCCCTCGGGGGGTTAAACAGTGTGATGTGGCCACTACTGAAGCCGAGTGACGGCGTGAAGCATCAATTTCAGCTTTCAGAGAGACTCGGTACGTGCGTCGCTTCAGGCTAAGCGCTGGGAGAAGAGTGATCGCGGGCGAGGCCCGCCAAAACACCGAGTGCTTTATGTCTGGAATCGGCGCTGTGAGCACACGGCGGCGGCGCACGGAAGCTGTCTGAGGCGTGTGGTGTGACAGGAAACCTACATGGTCAAGCTCTTGAGCTTTGGGGTGGCGGCAGCAGCGGCGGCGGCGCTGTAAACAGAGGATTAGAGGATTATAACGGAGCAGCAGAGCACAACATAACAAAGCAATCAGGGAGGCGAAGGTGATTCCTTCCCCCGAGGCTCATCAGGAAATCAGGCTCCTTCCAGAATGTGATCTGAGGACGGATTTATCAAACTCCTGAAAGTCACGCCTAAGGAAAACTAATCTGGACTACAGCCTGCTTTCAGACGCCTCCTGATGGGCTGGAGGTGAAGAAGGGGCGGAGCTAGAGAGCAGAGACTTTTGCACATGTAAGCTTTTGGACAAGCAGATTTAAATCACCTGAAATTCTCTCCAGATGTTTCATTTCATTTATGCTGCAATAACGAGCGGACAGACCTCAGCTGTCCCGTTAACCTTTGACCTCTGATCACGGGCTCCTGAAAAGTTACTGCACTGAAACCTAAATGTGAACTTGAACCACACGACTGCAGGTCTTCAGCATGATGAGCGCCGTGTTTCTGTCCGACCAACGTGGCTGTTATTTTACATACCAACAACTTTTTTTTTTTAATTATCCTTTAAACGCATCAGTTTGATCAATTTGATCATTTTTGTGCATAAAAAAAAAAAAATCATCTGAAGCTTCGGCGTTATTTTTCTTTGTTTGGTAATTATTCAAATTCCTTTAGGATTATTCTTTTATAATTAAATGGAAAAAATGTAAAACTGTCGTTGTCGGTATATATCAATAAAAATACACCAATATCAGTGAACAAGGCCGATATTTGATTGATGTACTGACACATTTTTACTTATTAACAGTAATGACACTTTAATTGCAGGTTTATAGCTTATAATGATTTATAGATCTGAATTATAATTATCTGTCTGTCTGATCATGTGACCTGGAGGTGCATGCATGTTGTGACTACTTTAC
>VOQK01011020.1:15003-60145 GCA_015052645.1 Benitochromis conjunctus | reverse complement strand
ACTACTTTACTGCTACTTTGTCTCTTTCTGTGGCTGCAGGGTCGTAACCCTCAGAAGTCGGATCAACCTGAGCCTGGGTTGAGTTTCCGGTGGCTCAGAATCAAACCTGGTGCTCAGATCTGGATTAAAGTGATTTAAATGTAAGTGAATAAAAGTCTGTGGTCAAACTGATGCCTCCGTTAGCGGGAATCAGAGGGCAGAGCCGGGCTGGCAGATTGTTACAGCATGCAGAGGGTTTGTTATGGTTTGAAAGGTCAAAGGTCAGGTGTGTGGATTAAATTAAAGGGATAAGAATCGACGGGTCTTACGCTGATCGCTCTGGGGACGATGGAACTGAGGAGCCGTTACTGGGAGGAAAAACAAACAAAAAGAAAACAAAGAAGAAGAAAATGATTAAACTCGGGATCAGAGGGAGACGATGGTTCCTCCAAGACGAGTCCGAGCCGGATTCAAAGACGTCTCCGACCCGTGAAGACGCGTCTCTTTAAACTCAGGCTTACCTGCGCAGGCCCGAGTCGTTGGCCACCTCCTCGGGGATGAGCTCAGCCTCGCTCTGGGCGATCCTCAGCGCCAGCTCCCTGTCCCTCCTCTCCTGCTCCAGGACGGCCTGCCGAGCCGCCTCCTCCTCGCGCTCCGCCTGCAGCTGCAGCTCCATCTCCATCTGAACACACACACACACACCGAACACACACGCACAGGCTCTCGTTCAGTCGCCGCACACCTGGCGCGTCTCTGCCGCAGCCAACATATGTTCACGAGTGGAAGTGCTGCTGCAGCCAGCTTCCAGCTCACTTTCTGAACGCTCCCGCTTTGTCGACCATCTGCTGGTACAAACATGTCTGCCAGCTTCGCGGCAGCACGGCTGGCATGTGATGCTGCGTCAGCGCGGGAAGGTTCAGGTGCTCGTGCGCACGGACGCTTTCAGCTGCAAAAACTCTAAAAGCTGGAGCAGCACAACGACCGACTACTCTCTACGTTCACCTGGTGAGGAGGCTGGACTCTGAGATCAGGAGAGACGCCATCTGAGGTCGCAGTAGCTGGGCTTGAGGCGCGACAGGATGGAGTAAGGTGGAGGTTCATGTAGTTGCAGTGCTGAAGGTAGAAACAAACGCTAACAGACCGCGGCTTCAGCACTTTATTCTGCTCGTGTCAGCGAACACGCCGACGTCTCCTCTGAGACTTTCTGCTGGGGTTGTTCAACGGCGGGTTGACGTGCTTGCTATCAAACACGGGCGGGATTATGACACAGGCTCTCCATCACAGGCCTCATTCACACGGTCCCGGAGACCGCTGGGCAACCTGCTGGCAACGCGACCACACGTGTTCCCCGAGCAGCTGGCGAGTGGTCGCTGACGGCTGCTGTTTGAAGTCAGTCACAGAGTAGCAGGTCGCAGCAGTCGCTGGTAGTTTGCACGGAAGACGATGTGAAACTGATCTCTGAGCAGCAGCTGAAAAGCGTGACAGAGACAGGAAACAGACCGTTCGCCTTCAGAGTAAAAGTAGTGCCTTACTACTGTAATCAACATGTTTTATAAAGGTGCAACTTTTACTTTGAAGGGGAACATCCTCTGGTTGATTTCACTTTTCATGGTTTCCCTGCAGCTTGGACACTAGTTTGAGTGTGTTTGCAGACGAGGTCCATACAAGCTGCAACCTGCTGGTCTTTGCAACTGATTTCACCGTCGCTGAGGGAATACCCAAGGATGCAGCATTGTTTGCATGCTCAATGACCACGCTAACGACATCAGCAAGCAGGATGCACGTTTCAGAGTCGTGTCATTTTGACAAAAACATATAGCATTGACACAAACCTGCAGGAAACCACCAAACACGCTAACATTTTGGCCTTCTGGCCTTCATCGCAGCCCCTCTGATAGCATCTCTAACAAATTCAGCTAATTTCCTGTCGTTTCAGGTCTTCTCATCCAACGTCCCCGTTATCCCGGGGTTTTTCCCAGAGATCCTCCGTCTGCCCGAGCCTGAAACTCGCTGGAAAACACGCCTCAGTGAGTTTTGTCTGCACACAGTGCGTGCAGCCCGTCTCTGCACAGACACGCTGAGACGCCGCTTTCAATCAGCTGTGTGCTGTCAAAACACGGAGCGAGGAAGACAAACACGAACCAAGCTGTGTGTGCAGCTCTGTGCACGCGTCAAACACGGCTTGATAATAAAAATAATCATGAGTTCACCAACATCGCCGGCCTCCTCGCGGTCGTCACGGGATTTTGATTTTATTATGGAAAAATATTTAAATCACAAAAATAAAACAGCAAACCAAATTATTTTGACCTTTACTGAGTTTATGTAGATTTTTACTCACTTTAGTGCGTTTTCATCTTTTCCACCTCCTTTCATTTATAATTATTATAAATGCATTTTATTTTGTCATTCTGCCCAAACCTTCCCAACCTTTGGAATAAAGAAACATGATGTCATCTTCTTCTGATTGGACAATCACCACGAAGCTTTGATTAATCGGGCAGCCGTTTGTATCACTGACCAATGATAACACAGGTCTCATTAAAGCAGGAACGAGGGGCGGGGCTAAACTGCACCGACTTCCACTTTCCATCATGAATCAAAGGAAACGGCTCGGGAAGTTCACGGGGATCTGAAGGCTGTCACTTCCTTACCCGAAGTTCATCTTTTTTTAAGGTGTGGATGAATTCTTTAACCTTCACGCTGCTCCCGTGACTCCTCCTCCTCCGTGAGGCCGCGTCGCCGTGCAGAAGCTTTGTCCACATGAGGCCACTCCGGGAATATGTTTGGAGTTTTGTAGCTGCACATTTATCCAGAATATTCATTTTAATTTATTACGCAGCTGCTTTTTGTTTACGTTCCCGCTTCATGGTGAAACGTTTGAAGGTTTGGAGCCAGCAGACCACAGCTGGGTTTTTAATGGGAATTTAGTCGTCAGCTGCTTCAGGAACAAGCTGGATTTAAAAGTTCTCCACATGCTGTTGTTGTTTGTTATTATTGTTTCAGTGTGTTTGTCTGGGACTGATTAAAGTTCACACCTGGAGATAAACCTGCAGAACAGAGCGCGACCTTTTCTCTGAAGCGCCCAAAGCTGCAGTTCCTCTAACGTCCACTTGAGGCTCCGGCAGCGAGTCCCAGGTTAACACGTCCAGCTTTACAGCAGAAATACAAATGTTCACAGCCTGCTGTAAAAATCAGCTTCTGTGGATCGTTTCCTCAGTGACCTGCCTCAGACAAAAGCAGCTCTGGTCTGATCTTATTTCACTCTCTTATTTCATTAGAAAATAATATAAGAAATCTCCGTGACTGTGTTTATGATGTGTGTGCATGAAACGACACAGATTTAGGTCAACTAACTTCTGATTGGCTGCCCCTCATAAAAACAAGGTTTGAAGAGCAGGTGGGCGGAGCTTCAGTGCCTGAGACGACCACATTAGCGCTAACAGCAGAAAAACCTGTCTGAACCTGGAGCTACTGTCCAATAACGTCACGGTAACAGGCGTGTTTTAGCTGTAACAACAAAGAATGTTCCTGGGTCACTTTCATTCGATCATGTCTATTTACCCAGCACAGGTCAAAGGTCACTGCCTGTACAATGGCACATGTGATCTGACCCACTGCATGCAAGTTTGACTGAATTCTGACCAACAGCAGAGGAGCAGCAGTGATCCCTGTGGACGGATGACAGACACCTCGCTGTGGCGGGCTCATCGATCCTTTGACCGGTGGCGGTGACACAGTGGCTGATTGAGGAGCACAATGTGCTGCAGTAACACCCCTTTGATTAGACTCTGATGGGTCATGTGATCTCAGCACGTCACTTCCAATCGCCGAGGCCCGATAGACTCGGCAGCGCGACTCATGAATATTCTGAGCATGGCGAACACGCCGAGAAGCCCAACGGCTCCGAGTTGATGGAAGTGCAGCAGATTTGTGGGTAACCCGGCCCAGGGGCTCCGGGCCGCCGGCCAGCAGCTTTGATCTGAACAGCCGCCGAAATCTGCACTTGATCCAGGCCAGGTCGACGCCACGGGGACCCGAAAGGCAACCAGCCGCCACGGAAACAGATGGGCTAGCCGGAGATGTGCTAAATGATAAACATAACCCTGTGACCATAAAACCCGCTCTCTCTCACACACACACACACACACACACACACACACACACACAGCATGTGCAGAGAGCACGAGTATCAAAGAGCAGATTTAGAAACCTGCACAGGCTGAAACACATGTTTGAGGTGTCACAGCCGCCTTTGTGACGCACCTGCAGCCTCACTGACATCGCCACACCAACGGTTTTGACTACAAACGATAAAAGTGTCCTCCGCGATGTCAGCCGTTGCTTTGGACATTTTAAAACTTAGTCCGAAGAGGTCAAATTCAGGAATTTCAGTTGGCTACAGCCACCTGTCAGTCAAAGAGGCCACGCCCCCCCCAGTATGTTTATTTCTGCTGTAAATTTGGCATCTGCTGGGATTAAATCATGACTTCACCTGCTGGTCCCCCTGTTACTTCCTGTCTGCTCCCCCTGTTACTTCCTGTCTGCTCCCCTTGTTACTTCCTGTCTGCTCCCCCTGTTACTTCCTGTCTGCTCCCCCTGTTACTTCCTGTCTGCTCCCCCAGCTTCTGTAACTCACTTTATTCTCATTCATATTCAAAACCAAAAACAGCGTCCACGACAACATCTGCTGTTTTCCCTTCTTTTAGTGCTTCTCTTCATTATCTGTGCTGCGTTTTGTAAAGCGCTGTGGGACGTGTGCGTGTTAGCAGTGTTACATAAACACACAACATCAAATCTTTATGATTTCAACAAAGCTACACCCTGATAAATGTTTCCATCTACAAACGAGTGTACGGCTCGCATACAAGCGTGGCTCTTCATGCAGCATCGCCTCATTCTGCTGCTGTTTGCTCACAGAGTGACTTCAGCTCCGCAGCCAACTCACCAAAAACCACAGCTGTCAAAGGACAAACGTTCATCTCCGTTCATCCAGTGATTAATGCTGCAGTTCATTTAGTGGCCACTCGGGGCTCCAGGAGTGACTCTGAGCAGTTAAACGTATTAATGAACCATCCAGGAAGTCTGCGCTCGAGTCCTGGCGAGTGAAGCTCGAGGATTTTATCTTTTACCGATCAGCAGGTATCTCTGTGACGCAGTGTGTCCACCAAGCTAACCAGCCTTAGCTGATAGCTTGATAACTCCACCCTCTCAGCCAAACACGGTCACTTCTGGGTTCAAGTTGACATGGCAACGGTCATACAAAGTCTGTGCTTTTGACAGACTGCTGGTGACAAAAAGTCAAAAATCTGTTATCTGCAGACATCACTCGCTTTTTTAATGCTTTAATAATTAATAAGTCGGCCTCAATCACACCTACAGAGGGGGTCGAAACCACTACAACGCCTAAACCATGCTGAGCTGGTCTACATGAACTCGGTGACACAGAAAGACAGAGAGGACCATTAGAGAGTGTGATGGAGAGAGATGAAGAGCGGCCAGGTTCCTGCCAGAACAGCCAGAAATGGATTATAGCAAAAACAGAGCTCCACGGGAGGGATTTCAGGGCTGTAACTCAGCCGTCCTGCAAAGACAATCTGTCAGGATGGAGACACAAAAGCTCCGAGCGCACAAAACTGCTTCACATCAAGCCCGGCTGCTGGCCTTCATTTAAACCGGAGGAACATTATCTGCAGACGTTTGGTGATTTTTAATGGTCAGAGTACGGCGTGAATATACAAACAACAGGCTTAAAGATCAGCAGTTCCTCCCTGTGAGAGAGAAACAGGGTAAGGAGTTTGAGGTCAGGTGTGATGATGGTGTGACTTCAGCTCATTTCATGTCACCGTGTAATTATGGCGAGGGCTCACTCTACAGAGCAGCTTTGCATCACAGCAAAGGCTTTTTAGCTCCTCCCACTTTAAGTCAACTTTCTTATGATTGGCTGCCCCTCATGGGACAGGAGGTGGGCCGGCCCTCTGGCAGGAGATCACTATATACTACATATCCCCTCTGTATGAGATCACACAGGTGCAAGAGAAAAACAGAGTGAACCTGAGCATTCGGCTCTCACAGATTATTTGAACACACACTGACCAAAAACCCCACCCACCAAAAAAAAAAGGAAAAACAGTATCTCCTACACGCAGTACTCGGCGACTGTGGGGAGGAAAAACATAACAGGAAGAGACCTCCAACAGACCCAGGATCAGGGAGGGGAAGCCAGTCTGCTGGTGGGGCTCCACCAGAGGAGGATGACGTACGAAAAAAAAACAAAAAAACAGGTCCTTTAATTTTTATAAGAAATATAAAATCATAACAAAACCTGAAAAACATTTTGCTACTGAAGTCCGAACGTGTTTTTGTAACCATTGAAACAAACGCATGATGTGTTTAGACTGTACGGTCGGCGCCACTGCTGCAAGGCGTGGGCTGTGGGTTCAAACCCGGGCGGGGCCCGCCTGTGGGGAGACGTTCTCCAAGAGCTTCACATCAAAAAGGATTCATAAAAAAAAAAGGTTTAACTGCTTTTTGTAACACAGAAACGTCCGAGGTGGACCTGAGCACTGATTTAGAAACACATGAATGAATCAAAGCTCCAAACAGGTTTAACTAAGGACACATTTTGTAAATATAAACAAACTCAACCCTCTTTCTTCCTCCTGTTGTGCCAACATGCAGAGTGTTACTCGTCACGCTGTCACACTCTGGGTTTTATTTAAAGTGGAAGACACTGGGCTGTTAGCCTGCAGGGCGTAAATCATCTGCAAACAGCTTCCAGGGTTGCAAACAACAAAGGCCAACAGAGCGCTGCCGTCTGCGGGCCGCCCGCCGCGACACACACCCACCTGAATCCGCCTCTCCTCCTCCTCCCTCTTCTTCCTCGCCTCCTCTTCCTGCTTCCTCTTCAGCTCCATCTCTGCTTTCCTGCAGAGACGAGACACAAAGGCAGAGATGAGGGCAGAAAAGCGAAAAGACGGCAAAACACATTCGGAGTAAGAGAAAAACATCAGAGACAGAGGATAGCTCCTCCGGTATGCTGAGCGCTCTCAGACGATGAGGAATCATAAATACTCAGATCTGAATGTAATCAGCGAATATTTGCGGCGTGACACCGACTGCCTCTTGTTCTGTTTGTCTCCAGGAGAATCGGACCTGCTTTTCATTCTGACACTTTAGTAACAGGAGGAAAAACCGCTGGGACGGATGCTAACACAACCAACGCATTATCAGTCCACTCGGCCCAGTAAAGACAGTTATTAACAGCTGAAACCAGAGGCATATAATAAATGTGTTGCTCTGTGGCAGTCACTGATCTGTAAAAACATCTGGTTTGTAGCTAACATACTTTTAGCTCCATTTTTGGGCTCCACCAACGACTGAAGGGGGAAAAAAAAGACCTCGTTGTCACTGTTAAAAAGTGTCAGTCACCACAGCAAAGAAAGACGTCACGTCGAAAAGGTGCTCCGTACCAAAAACACGTTTAAGGTGGAAAAACGGAAGATTCTTGTTTCATATCATTTTAAGTTAAAGTTAAAGGAGGATTATTCTGAGCTGTGAATCATGCAAAGCTACTCCAGCAGAGTCCAAGACTGATGCATTTGCTGATTGATGGATTCCTCCTGTTGTCTGTCGTTTTGCTCTCAGCCATATTTCTGTTGTGCGCTCACTGGAAAACCATCAGAGCACCGAAGCTCCGACTTTTGACCTCTTTACTACCGCCGGCTTGTCCTCGCCGGTCGTGCAGGACCTGAAGGTTGTTGTGCTGCTGCACACGCTGCGGGCCGCCATCAACAGAAACGTCATCTTTGTGTGAAAAAGACGACAGAACACGGGGCTCCGAGTCATCGTCGGGAGACAAGTTTCTGGTTTCTCATTGGCTGACAGGCTTTAGCGCGCTCTTACAGATAATATAAGGATTGAGGCTGCACGAGATCCACTCCCATGACCTTCAGTCGGCGACCTTCAGGTGAATCCTGGGGGTTCATAACTCGCCAGAGGAGGAGAATAAAGTGAGGGGAAGAGGGCCATAAAATTCAGGCTGTCGTCTCTAATGTCTTATATTAGCAGCTAGTGGTTTGTGACGAACACAATGGCCCCCATCAGTCCTCCTAAAAGACCTTCCATCCCGCTGCAAGCAGCAATGTGGGGGACAACCTGTGTGAGGAATACAAATGCCCCAATCTGGGCAGGAAAGGAAATTTTCCATGTAAGCGAGTGCAGCGTGTGATGGATTCAAATCCTCAGCAGTCTCTTAAACATCAGAAAGACCCGAGGAAGAGGATAAAGAGTGAAAACGGAGCGCGGGGGGCGGCGTGTCGTCACTCCTCGATGGTTTTCTCAGCCCTGCAAATACGACACTCCGAGGAGGGCTGGAACAGCTCTGATTGGACAGCAGTCTGAGGTTACCTGCACAGCCTGAGCCCCTGAAGGCAGGTTTGGGCTGCTGAACTTTGAATGAACTTTTTAAGGAGGACGGCTGGTATTTGTGCATGTTCAGCAGATAAAACAGAGCTTGTAGTTTCTTTACTAAAGCGCCTCTTTTATTCGTTGCAGGAAAGGCGGACGTGTGATATTCAGGTGGAGCTGTTAAGGCCTGTTTAAAGATAACTGTATAATATCAATAATATAATATTGTTTTCTTCCCATGTAATGAGAAGGTTCAGGGCTGAGCTTTATCTTTACAGACCGTTCAGATACAGCACAACCTTGAAAGAGTTTATGCAGTTTTTTGGCTCCAGTTTTGGAGATTTCAGAGGTCGACGCATCAGCCGTCACTTCAGTATGATGGAAGCAGTCGCCTTGTGATGTGGTCCAAAGTGCTCGAGCTGAGAGGAAACTGAGCTTTCAGAGCTGAAGAAGGCTCTCAGATGGGAGGCCAAACATCTTCAGAAAGTCCATCTGCTTCGACCTGGATCACTGAGACGCTGATCACCGTGGCACGTGGCTGATGCTCGTAACCACAGTGAATGTGGGAAACACGGAGGAGCTTACGTTAGACAGCTCCGTGTTTGCACAGCGATGTTTGTGCAGGAAGCGTGTCACAATAAAAGAAACATTTTTTATTCACATTTTGTGACATTAATTGAGCTTTTAGCTTTGAGAAGTGCGCATGAAGACGGTGCTGCTGAGCTGATTCAAAGGTCACCAAGGAAAAAAAGTGACTTTCTAATAAATACAGAACTAGATGTTATTTATAGCTGTTAGTGAGTGTGTGTGTGTGTGTGTGCGTGTGTGTGTGAAGATGGCGTGCAGCACCACACAGACTGTGGTAACCTGCGACGACTGAGAATAAAACAACTCCGTTGAAAACTGTTAAATGAAGGAGCTATTTTCTTTCTCTCGTCTACATCCACCGACGAGGATGTAGACGAGAGCTGTTGTTGAATCTAAGCAGATCTTCTAAAGCCCCACCCACCAGGCGCATCACACACAGGAAGAATGAGCCTGACTTCCTGCGTGGACTTTCCCGCTCAGGTCTGAAACAACTGAAAAAGTCTCGCAACGGTTTTTACAGATTAAATCTTTTGGGCGGTGACGCCAAAAACACTTTTTATAGCAGTTATTGATGACCTCACAGAGGGCTGTCAGCGCTGCGCACGTGTATTCTACGGGATTGTTTGATCTGTGATTTTAGTGCGTTGTTAGGTGGTTGCTAGGCAGCATTAATAACACGTGTGTGTGTGTGACCATGGTTTTCAGGAGATGCACAAACTCTACAAGTGGGTCACTTTAGCACATTGCTAGGGGGTTGCTAAGCAACCTGATGACATCATAACATCTGAGACAGGGGCCTGAGCTGCACCTGTGTGCCGGTGTTGTTTGATGGTGTAGGAGGAGTTGGCGTGTTTTACAGTGGGAGGCATTTTATAAGACCTGAGACTCTGTCTGCAGAGCTGCGGCGCTGAAGCTAAAAATCCCGACGTCGTTCACAGGAGGAGGAGGAGACCAAAAACGGAGCTAAACACGAGTAAACGTGACACTCGGACACGGCAGGAAGCTAAAAGAACTCCATCTGGACACGAAGGGCTCCTGAAACCAACACGAAGCCGATCACAGCCGTAAATATGGCTTTATTTATGCAACGCACCCCAACACACACTTCATCCTGAAGCACACACGCGTGCACACACACACACATACATGCACACACACACACACACAGACACAGACTGCTGTGGTAAGCGTTTGTCTGTTGAGCGTGCAGCGTTGCGGCGGTGACCTCGGCTGCTGCTCTCCTGATGATGGCTGTCAGGGAGCTGCAGCTCCTCCTCCTCCTCCTGCGCTCCCTGTAAGTCGTGTAAAATCACATTTACAGCTTCTATATACATGAAGCGGTTTGGAGCGGATGTTTCCTGCTGTAAATCTGCGCTGGGCCGTCTGAGTGTGTTCGTCTCACACACTTCTACGAGTGCCTCTCTTGGACGCGACAGCAAAACAAAAATATTTCAGTGAAGAGGCTGAAAACGTTCGAGTACCCCCTCCCGTCCCACTTACAGCCGCCTGTCCTCCTCCTCCTGCTTGCGGCGCTGCTCCTCCTCCTCCCGTCGCTTCCGCTCTCTCTCCATCTCCTCCTGGATGCGTCGCAGCCGCTCACGCTCCTCCTCCTCCTTCTTCTTCTTCTGCATGTCGGTCAGCAGCTTCTCCGACCGGCCCACCAGGTTCCTGTACTCGTGGTCAATGTCGATGCGGCCCATCATGGTGGTCTGCAAGGTACAAAAACAGGGTTGTACTTACAGTCAGGTCTCACACAAGGAAGCGCCGATCCAGGACGGGGATGGGATACCCGGACTGTCCCGAGTCAAAGCGCTGGATGGGGAATCGGTGCAGGCTGTTCGGCTTCACCGCATCACGCACTGCATGCGTCCACCCTCACCTACATCCACGAGCTATGATTACATTTCTGATCGTCACACTTAATGCTTAAACTATTTTATCACTCACTTGAATGAGAAATAATTTTCAAGTATTTTCTCATAAATATCCAGATTTTCCCTCAGTTTGCTGCTTTCATGTTATTTTTGTTGTAACTCTCCCATCTTCTTATTGTAAATATCAGATTTTTTTCGTAAACATATGACATTAAACTCCCAAACGTTATAAATACGGTCACACACGGTTGTGTTTTTGTGCTGAGGCGCTGGTCGTGCAGGCCACATCTGATATCTGTGATCACAGAGAGCCTTTAAGTCTCTGCCCGGGCTACAAAAACGCCCCTGGGCGTGTCGTATTCTCACGGTTCACCATCACGGCGTGTTCAGGTGTCATCGGGGCGCGATCTGAAGTTTGACAGACAAACACGGGGCGGTGGTGTAAACCTGAGGAGTCTCAGGATGATGAATATTCACGAGCATCTGCTGTCACCGCACGCCTTTTTCCTCCGACCGGCAGCCACTCCACAACAAAGCCGCGGGGCGGAGTCTGACATGACGAGAGCCTTTCAGTCAGACTTCCTCCGCCGGCGTTTGTCCCTCTTATCCCGACACGTACCGCGGTGGGCACCTGTCAGCCTCACACCTCCACCACTTCCCTCCAGGAAGAAAAGTGACAGGGAAGCTACGGCGTGCTAAATTATGGAAATCAAACAAAAAGAATCCACAGCGGCGCCTTCAGGATTTATGACATCCACGGGGAAGATCGTCTTAGAAGAAGAGGCGATGTTACAGTCAGACAAAGCACAGTTTAACCCAGTTTAACAGCAAATACCACAGTGAGAGGCCCAGTGTCTGAGTCAATGAGACAAAAATGACATTCAGTCAGGACGCTGCGTCCTCATTGGTCGGCCGGTGACGATGCATCAGGACCACAAAAGGTAATAAATAAGTAAACTAAATGAATAAAAGGGAGCAGCAGACAAGTGGTCACACTCTGCACCACACCCACCTTGATTTTGACCATCAGGGTGTCGATGGCGGCGTCCAGCTCCCGGACCTGTTTGCTCATCTCCTGCTTGCCCTCCTTCAGCCCGCCCACCACCTCGTTGAAGCGGTCCATCCTCTTCTTCAGGTTACGCACTTTGACTAACCCGTCGATCCTGCGACACAGACACAAGGCCTCAGTAATGAAAAGCATCAGAGGGAGAGCGACGCCGGGGGGCTCGTTAACAGCGGGCAGTCGTTAAACGCCGGTAATCCCGTTACCTGGCAGCCAGCGAAGCGCCGCCCGCTCTGCTGCAGAGCTCGCTAATTACTCGCAGAATAATCTCAATCACAGTTTGGGCTCCAACACTTGATTAGTTTCTGTGATGACGCACCGTTTAACGCTCACACTTCATCTTAATCACACTTAAAGCGCATGTTTCACACGTGTCACGACTTTACTCGATATTTTACGCAGGTGTGTGCAGCGCGATTCTCGGATGCAGGTGTGTAAAGTCTTGTTCAGTACTCGGACTCGACGCCCGGGCTTCACACGTGCCACTAAAACCATATTTATGGCGTGCCAAACGTGGACTTTGTGCCACCTCCGCTTTGACGATGCTCATTTCATGCCTGTCACCTTGTCACGTTGCTTCACTCAATCTCAATTTGTGCCCAAACTCTTCCCACCGGACACCAGCGCACCCCCACCGGCCTCTGTAATCACACACTCCAGCACGTCCCGCAGCGAGCGACGCAGCGTGGAGCGGCAGGTTGTTTATCGGCGAGAGATTGGCGGTAATAAGCAGAGCTGAAGCGTCACAGAGCGGCCATCTCCGAGAGAAACGCAACACCGTGGACGTGAAAGAGGCCGATAGTGAAGAGAAAGCACGAGGAGCAACAGGTGAGGGGTGTAAAGAGGAAGAGGAGGCGGTGCAAAGAGGAAGATGACAAAATCAAGGGAAGAGGTAGAGATGGAGAAGAGGGGGGGGACAGGAAGTCCTGAGCAGGACAGAGAGGAGCCGAAGGATTGGAGGAAGGAAGAAAATAAAGAAGAAATGGATTAAAAGGGGAGGAGAGAAAAGGACGAAGGAAAGGAAGGAAGGAAGGAAACCCACCGTGGTTTGTGCTTCTTCCTGCAGAGCCACATCCGGACCGTCTTCTGCATCTGGACGCAGGCGCTGGTTCGATACAGGATCTTGTTCTTCACTGTGACAAACAGAAGCAAAGAAGAAGATCGAGACGGGAACTTTAACCTCGGAGCTGAAAGCAGCGAGGTCACACTCGGCACTACGAGACCAAAGCAACCCGACTCCAGCGTCCTGGAGGAAACCAGAGCTCCATGTCTGAGAAAGACCTCAACGCAGCAGACTCAGAGGTGCCATTCAGGATCCCGACGTGTGCTTGGTTTATCCAGTCATTACCTCATTGGCAAACGACTTCCCCACGCTGGACCAATAAACAGTGATTTACGGCCGTTGTGCTCTTATTCCAGCAGGTATCTCCTCATGTTTGATCTGGCAGATTTTACATGGTACAAATATAAGAATGTAATGTGCATACATTCTTATATTTGTACATATAGTTATTCTTATATTCTGCTTTGTTTCTTATATTTTGCACACCATTGTTGATTGTGAAGCTTGCACACAAGAATTTCACTCACACGTGCTGTACCAGTGTACCAGCACATGTGATGTGACAATAAAAGTGATTTGTGTTTCCTCCTGTTACACACATGTGCAAACCTCTACACTACAAGTTTGACCATAATTTAAAAAAGTGAACTTCCTGTTTTATTCAGCGGGACATTAAACTACAGAATGAGACCTGAAGGTCTTCAGGAGATCTTTCCTTTGGTCTAACTTCTCACAGACGTTGAAACAACTCCACTTATGTGTGCCAGCCAGAGTCGTCGCCCCCTGCTGGCCACCATAAATCAGACTGCATCTCCAAGAGCTCACAGTGCCGCTGACCCGGAGACAGCACTGTGGTCTCACACTGCTGGTTTACTCCTCACTAGGATATCTAAGTCTTTTGCAGAACCACGCTGAGCCTGGGTCTGCTCGAGGTTTCTTCCTGTCAAAAGGACGTTCTTCCTTGCCACTGTCACCAAATGCTTGCTTATAGGGACTGATTGTTGAGGCTTTCTCTGTTTTATTGTCTTTCCCTGACACTATAAAGCACCTTGTTGTAATTTAGGGCTATATAAATAAAACTCAACAGAATCTACTGCAGCAAAGTTTGACTGTAAAACTTGGAGCTTTTGCCACCACAAGGTACCCCTCCCCTGGATTTAGCATCTAATTCACTATAAAACATCAGATTTTATTCCAAAAGACCTGAAACGTGAGACCGAGGCCTCAGATCAGCAGAGCTGAGGGTCATCTTATTAGAGACTGAGATCCAGAAGCTAGGGCCATCTTTTATATACAGTCTGCAGACTACGCGAGGTGCAGGCCTGGTCAAAGCCAGCAGGAAGCTTTCTTTTCTGTCTCATGGTTCAGGAGTAAATAATAGAAAACTCATAATAAGTTTACAGACTTTGTCCTGATAAGAACTGTTGTTCTGCTGAATTCCTACAGAGCGATTTAATTTGAGGCGAGCTGCTCTCTGATGCGCTTTACCTTCTGTTGTTTGCAGAAATTCACGATTTCTTCACCGAGCAACATCATTTGTGATTCAGTCCCACCCATCTCCAAGTCTGTGGCAGCACGGGCGCTTTTCTCTGTCCTCCCAATGAAGTAAGTTTGGATTGGACTGAAGTGAGAAAACTAAAGCGCGAGAGAGCAGGGGGGGGGGAGGCCCAGGGAGGCGAAGTGTGAAAGATAAATAGAGACGGAGATCGATAACATCTCTGCTCACTGCCAAATTCATTTCATCTTGTTATGACCTTAGAATATGTAACTTCTGCACCGTCAATAACAGGATGATGAATTAATGACTTTGCATTTAGAGAGCAGAGGACACCGGGCGCTCCTGCGGCGCACAAACTCCGAGTCAAAGTATTGTCTAACGGTTAGGGCTGAAACATCCTCACGCCGCCTGGATCCATTTTTAACGGGACCGGGTGATGTGCTTGGGTAATTTTTGCAAATAAAGCTTGATCGATACGGAGACAGAGAGAGAGAGAGAAAGTGAAAAACGTAGGAGAGCGGGATAAATGGAGGCGGACACAGACAGGGAGGCAGTGAAAAACGCCAGCAGACAGACGGGCCGCTCCTCCAGGAACTCCACCCCACATTATCACAGCGGCCGGCCTGTGCTCGGTCCGTGCTCCGAACACTTGTGCCTGCACTACACTGCGAGCTAAATCAGCACGATTTATACGAGAGCAACGCAAACCTGCACAAGACTGACCTGCTGCTGCTGCTGTCCCTGAACGTCTCCTGAACGGCTTCAAAGCAACAAAAACTGAAGGAACCTGATGACAGATCAACAGGTGCCTCTACTGCAGTATAATGCATACACTCAGGGAGGGGGTCCACTGTGAGTGCTCAGCAAACAAGATGGGAACGTCCCCAATCCGGACTGGAAGCTTTAAAATGGGACTTCAACAAGCAGAGGGTTGTTCATACACAGACTACCAGCAGTCGTGCTGGGGTCTGGCACGACTGGACTCATGAAGCTCTGAGGTACATCACTGTGTCAGTTTGTCACATGACGCCAGAGTTTCCCGCCACACTGAAAGTGAAAACACCCCCTGATTGGCTGGCGGTGGTTCCTGGAGGTTTCTCTCAAGTTGCTCTCATCTGGTCCAATCGGTTGCAAAGAAGGTGCTTCTTTGGTTTCCACCATGTTGCCATGGTTACCGGTAGTTTTTCCTGTGTGTCTGCAAATACTCGCCAACAACTACTGGAAGTTGAAACTTCCACATGTTGGCTTCAGCAGGCACAGCTTGGAGAGCAGCTGCAGAGTGTTTGAAGTCCATCGCTAACGTTCAAACTACATCTGCAGTTCTTCCTGGTGACAGGTGGTCGGCAGACCTGTCTGCAGGCGTGTGTGACTGGATCCTACATCATGACTGTGAAAATGTGAAAACAGTGCAGTGATCTATGCGTTAAATGGTAAATGGCCTGCATTTGTATAGCGCTTTACTCAGTCCCTAAGGAGCCCAAAGCGCTTTACACTACAATCAGTCATTCACCCATTCACACACTGGTGATGGCAAGCTACATTGTAGCCACAGCTGCCCTGGGGCGCACTGACAGAGGCGAGGCTGCCGGACACTGGCGCCACCGGGCCCTCTGACCATCACCAGTAGGCAAACATGGGGTTAGTATCTTGCCCAAAAATACTTGGCATGTAGACTGGAGGAGCCTGGGATCGAACCACCGACCTTCTGGTGAGGAGGTGACCCACTCTACCACCTGAGCTACAGCCACCCCCCGCGTTAGCGAGATAAAGGTCCCTGGTTTGATCCTGGAGGAGGAACGTGGCATCAGGAGGTGTAACCCGATGTAACCATGTGACGAATCCAACAAAGCTGCCTGCTGTGAATGAAGGAGCTGCCGTCTATAGAGAATCACTGGTGATTTTGTGGTGGCTACACCAGAACCTCACTGAGCCTATTTACTCATAACTGCGAGAACATAAAGTCAGTCAGTAATCCTGAGGATGCTTTTCTAACATGTAAAAATCTTAAATGGCCACACATCTTCAAACACTGTTATACCGCGTCAGATCATCGTCATGACCACGATGGTGATATAAGAGCGTACGTTTGATGACGGACAGCGCGCACCACTGGACCTTCTTCCAGCGGCTGTGGATGAGCCACTTGTTGACCTTCTTCACCAGCTCGGCCAGGTGGTCGGGGTCCGACTTCATGATCTGGTCAAACTCTGCAAACTGGACAGAGACGAGAAACACGTGATCAAAGCAGAGATTTTACCCTGATACACGTCCTTTTAGCAGTTTTACTGGGCAGTGTGGCGTCTTTACCAAATACTAGGATTACTCCTCCGCTGAAAATAATCCCAAACAAATAACACATCATCATCATCATCATCGCCTTCAATCCTAGCCTTTCAGTCTTAAAAGCAGCTTGATTTCTCTGTTAGTGTGTTTCATATCTCACTACAGAGCAGCCAGAGGACCGGAGGTGTGCGCTTAGTCTAGCTCTAGTTTTCTCTTCTCGATTCATGAATGTTTGAGAAGTTGAGGATACTTCGCCCACGCTTTAATGCTACTCCTCTGGATTTATAAGTCCTGGGAGCTGACGTTTGTCGTGATCGTGTCCTCCAAACGCCTCTGAACGATGAACGAAACTCCTGAATGTCCTGCATTATCTGCTCAACATCTGTGTGTCCTGGTTGTTTGTTTTGCAAAGCTTGATTTCTAACAGCAGTGACACGCAGCCCTGCCAAACCCCTGCCCACCCCCGGGTTTCAGACGTCTGAAGCTTCACACCATCACATTAGGAGCTACACTGCCTGTGAGATGTGCAAAGATTACCAAGGCTGCGCTTCAAGCTTTGACACATAAAACTTACTTTGCTGCCACCCAACATTTGCTAAAACTGGAAGCCACAACTGTCGGTGGCTGCTCGCGGGTGCAAACGGTTATTCACGGGGACCATGTGACGTTGTGTCTACACTGGTGTCGTCTTCAGAAAGCAGCCAGAGAGAACCTGAGTATTTATGTATCCCCCTGTGCTGCAGCTATAGTGAAAGGCGTAGCCCTCTGCTGCAAATGTGTGCACTTTCATAAAGTCCCTCCTGGAAGCCACACGTCTGACCCAAACGTGATCAATTATTCATCTGGTGGAGAAATAAAAACGCCATCTGCTGGCTCTGGCACTTCTTTAGAAACCTCGTCTCACCTCACCAGCCAAAACGACTAATGTGCTTTTCCTTTGGATGTATTGTCTTTCTTCAGGGGAACAAAGCCTATGTTAGCCAGAGCGAGGAGCGAATAGAGCCTCACCTTCCCGGGCCGGAAAAACACTCTGGTCAGGCCGAACTTGTAGTCATTCTCGTTCAGGCCCAGAGCTTTGAACAAAGCCTGCAACACAGACATGCAGGGCGGGGAGAAACATGGAGATACATCTGCGTTAATGATAACCACGAGAGCTCGGGGCCAAAGCCGAGGAGCGGACGGCTGACCTTGCAGAAGAGCCGCGGGTCGAGGCGGGTGAGCTTGGGAGGCATGTACTTCTGGTACATGTTGTAGAGCTCGTGGAAGGGAGCTCTGGAGGGGAAGCCGCCCTGCATCAGGTCCAGCACCGAGACCATACCTACGAGAAAGACAGAGAAAAATATCATTTTACCAGACAGACGTCAACTAACCGCACAGCAGATGTCTTAGGACAGCGTTCGCTCACGAGCTCAAAGCATTTCACTGCAAACAGTAAATCTGCTACACACCAAATATCTCAGCGGACGTCTGAAAAGACGTTTCTGCTGTTGGAACGAAGACTCGACACGAGGTTTCCACTTGTACACAAATAAGATGAATTAATTACACGAACACTTGATACCAAGAAGAAGAGGGACGAGCGCAGTGTGAGCTGCCCAGTTGTGCAGTTTCTATGCCTCCTGCTTCACATCAAACAGCTATGAGGACTACCTGCAGATAGATACCCATGAGGAGGCCCTGCTGGGAGCTTCCTGTTTACACTAGCACCTCTAACAGCAGCCCTGAAGCCATGAAGAGCCAGTATCTGTACTCCCATTTCAGCCTCTCCACTCTCTCTGCTGTGTAGTGGATGGTGCGGAGCAGGTTGGAGTTTACTAGCAGAAAGTTTTAGATTTCCTTCTGTCATAGTGAAATCTTTCATTTCCTCCATCACATACAGGCTCGATAAAGTCTGGACTTCACTTACATCCACATAGAGTTCATCTTTAATGTCGCCAAAGTCTTGTTGACACGTCTTTGATGTTTGCCGATTCTGCATTCATGCATTCAACTGATTAATGTCACTCAATAGTCCTCTTATGCAGGAGCGACTCTGGAGCTGCAGCTAAAGAAGAAACGGAAAGTTACAGGAACACAATATTTTGACTTGTTTATGCAGACACAGGAGCACAGCGAGGACCAAGACCATCTTCCAAATGAGAGAAATGACACCAGGACGCCTGGCTGGCCTCGAGGCTTGATGCAAATAGAAGTGACAGTGGGGAGATGCTCAAGTTCACAGAGTCGCATCATCGCAGGGCCCGAGTGTGGATGACCTCTGACGATACGACCATATAAAAACAGACCTGATGTTATTAATAACATTTAATCTGTGACCAGTGTGGGCATCTTTCTCTGAATTTGACTAATAACAGATTTAGATCATCTCTCAGAAATCATTAGGATTCATTATGAATCCAGCAGTCGAGATAATCTCCTCTTTCTTCTAAAGAACTGATTAAAAACGTGAAAGTCTGACTTAAAGCCCCCGTTTTAAACCAGCGACACACAGCTTCCTCTACTGGGGCTCCTTCAAAGTGTTGAACTTGTACACTGAAATGGACTGAAGGAGGCCATAATTAAGATGAAGAACCAAAATGAACCAATCACAGAGAGCAAAAACTTTATCAGTAACCAAATCAACCCAAAAATGAATGCACTGAGCAGCTCAGCAACTCCCAAAGACCAAAAAGGACAGCTAAAGCACACGATGGCAGAATTATTTCCATGGTTAAGATACACAACTTCACACCATCTAACCAAGTCAAGAGACTCTTGAGGAGGCAGCAGTATCACTGTCAAGGTCTACAATCAAGAGACGCCTTCATGAACAGAAAGTTTACAGCAAGGTGCGAACCACCGGGTACACCCAAGGACAGACTTTAGTAGACTTTGACAGAAAACATCTGAAAGAGCCCGTGAAGTTAAAAAAAAATCTATATATTTGATGAATTTAAGACAAACTTGTACCAGAATGACGGGAAGAAAGAAGTCTGGAGAAAGAACTAAACAGCTGATGAGCTGAAGAACATCACATCATCTGTCAAACATGGTGGCGGTAACGTTATACGCTGGGTGTGAATGGCTGCCGGTGGAAGCAGGTCACTGGGGTTTATTGATGAGTGCTGATAGAAGCAGCAGGACGAGCTGTGAAACATTCAGGGCTGTACAAAGCTTCACAGAACGGATGAACAATGACCCAAACAAACTGCTCTGAAGCCCACAGAGCAGCTGTGCAGGAGTTAAACAGGAAACTGAAGGCAGAGATGCAGAAACAGGCCTGCAGAGGATCTCGAAACCTCTACTGGATCCAGACTTCAGGAAATCACTGAGTATTAAAAGCAGTGCTTATATTTAAAATCACGTTAGACTAGCCAGTTAGTGTTGAGAAAATGTAGGATAGTGTATAAAAACCTCTGTAATTCCTAAAAAAAACCCACGAAGCAGCTGAAAGTCTGCACTTCAGTCACATCTTGAATGTTTGATTTGAAATCCTCTGTGGTGGTGTTCACAGGCAAAACTACAAAAGATCTGTCATTGTACAAGTGCTTACACACCTGACTGCAGCTGTCATGAAAAACAGGAACAATATAATTTCCCAGAAAACTAAACTTGCAGGAAACAGATGGCACTGTTATTTTTTAGACACTGCGTTGTGCGATCGGTTGTCAGACGTATGGTTAAAGGAGAAAATGCTCTCAGGTATGCTGGCACAAAAATGGAAGTGAGCGTCGGCTGACCCATTAATAAGACTTCAGCTAAGCTAAAGGCTGCTTGGTCCAGCCTGCGCGTGCCCATTAGCATCCTCTGTCTGCTGCTTGTGCTGCCATGACTTCCCTCTGACACGTTACATGAATCTGTTTATTTAGACGGCCTGTAAACGGAGATCATTTGCCACCTTTGAAGCATTGTTAGTCATCTCATTTTGCTCTGGAAGCTTCTATCAAAGGGCTCATTTTCAGACCTCTTTCATGTCAAACAGATGCTACTAATTGGCATTCATTCACCCTCTCTGCAGTATTTGTTAGTGTCCTTAAGTTGCTTTGGAGCTCATGACCTCCATCGAGTGTTTTCCACCGATTTCGCCCTCCTCCTCAGCATGAAGTGCTCTCACAGCCACGTGAAACGAGTTAACCATTTAAATGACAGGACGGCACAAACGCACAATGTACGGCTAAAATAGAGAAATACAATGACAACACAGCGTTCACACTGCACAGGACTCAAAGCTGCACCAGAGGACTTTGTTGTTTGCTTTGACACACTGAACATAAATCACACTCAGAGGCACCGTGATGGTCGTGGACTGTAGAAGATGTTAGCCAATGAGCACAGACAGGCTATTCGCCCTTCTGAGTCAATGATCATAATAATACAAATGATTATTAATTATCTTCATGCTTTGTTCAATATGACCTAAAACTAGAAACTGAGACCATAACCTCATCAGGAAAGTGTTTTCTGAGCTCAGAATAAGAAAGCTGTGAAGTGTTGGAAGTCAGAGGTTGAGCTATTTCAAGCTGAACATCACCAAGAAGACTTCAGGAAGCAGGAAGCTTCGTCCTGCCCCGCCATCCTCAGGGAAACAGGTGTTTGAGGTGACAAATGCTGTGGCTCAGGCGTTCACAGGTATGAATCTAAGGTTGGTATATCGCTCCCCGAGAGGTGCTACGTGAGAACCGTTCGGTTTGCTGTTCACACAGACGGCACACACTGGACCGTGCAGGATGACGGATGTCCTCTTTAAGGAGGTTCAGGGTGTTCGGCGTCTGTAGGCTGTCTGTGTTTTATCAGTCTGTGGTGGTGAGTGTGGTCTTCTATGTGGGGGTGTGCTGGGGCAGCAGGGCGAAAGCAGCTGATGCCAACAAACGGATTGGGAAGGCTGGCTCAGTTCTGGAAGAGGAACTGGTGGAGATGTCTAAGAGGAGGTCGCCGAAGAAGCTCCTCAGCATTGTGGACGATCCAGGCCGTGCACGCCTCTCTGATTGGTCACCGCAGCAGTAAAAGGCTCCAAGCTGCAGGAGATCCTTTCCAGCTGTGGCTCTTAGACTGTATGACTACTCTCTGTCCTACCAGTTAACAATCTGCACATCACCACTCTGATATCACACTCACTCCATCCATCTGTTCTTCACCAGATGGGAGGATCAGTACTACGGTATCCCCTGTTATTGTGTTTGCCAACAGCATTAATGCTAGAATTACCACTGTGCCACTTTGTGTCTGTTTGCACCATCGTACACACTGATACTTATATTCTTCCAACCACAGGAGTCGCCCCCTGCTGGCCATGCAGGTTTAAGGCACTTCTGAATTGGCTACGCCCATCTGCTAAAAAAAAACAAAAAAACGACTCTCCAGCATTAAACATCACGTTTACATCCTGTTACAGAAACAAATGAAAATGGCGGGAGCCAAAATACTGATAGCGGGGCTTCAATATTGCTTTAGTGGATGTGTCCATCTTTTGTTTACAGCCTATGGTTTGCTTACATTACCTCATCCCAAAATAAAGAACAAACGTCCGTGAGGACAAAGTGACCACAGCAGCGAGCACATCCAGCTTTGATACTGATGGAACTTTCAGTATCGTTTTAGGATTACTTTAATTCAAACCCTGGAGGAGCATCACTAACAGAGCAGCACAGACACTGGCCTGGTTCCTACCGTCGGTGTTTGGCCAACACTCACGTCTCCGCTGTTTCATTAGTTTTCATTGGTTGATAAAGCTGTGGTGATGAGTGACAATCAGCAGCACAAGACAGCCTCCCGAGGATCAAATTCAAATCTTGCCCATCATTACCTTCAGCCCATCGACCGTAAAGCACTTCCTCCGCCCGCTGCCCCGTGATAAGAGAAGTTCCCTCTTGTGTATTCAGATAAAGCTGAAAGTTGTAGAGTGCTGGCCCCGAGCTGAACACAACTCATATCAGGCTTTCAGCTGTAATTGCTGCACGGCTTCCTGTTCAGGGATTTGATATCATCTTTAATTGAAACATCACCCTTCACAGCTACATGGAGGCAATTTCCACAAGTGTGGGTTTTCACCTTGGAGCCCTTTTGGGGGACATGAAGGTATTAAAAGCTGAGCCGCACTTTTGTTTGAAGAAGAAAAGAAGAAAGTCTGAATCTGTGAGTGTCCCTCCAGCGGCTGCAACACCACACGAAGTCCTGCGTCTAACTCCAAGTGTTTCACAGCTTCAACATGCCGCTGATGTACTGAGGCCCTCTAAGTCTATCTGTACTCTCTGCTCAAGGCAGCTCGGGTCAGGCGGTCGTGCCCCGACTCAGATTAAATCTACATGTCGTTTCCTGAGGTTTTCTTCCCCGGCTGTTGCTGAACTTCCCATTTTGGGCCCTGACTATGTCGCACTGGTACACAGAGGTCGCTCATGTGTGCTCCAGACCAACAACGCTTCGATTCCAGGCACAATAAAACTGATAACGAGCTCGGCAGGGTGCGGTATCTGAGCTCTGTGAGCAGGAGCCGAATCTGTGAGGATATTAAACCTGAACTCATCACTTCTTTACCTCCGAAGCTGAGGGAAGAGATGGGAGTGAAACTCACAGAGGGAAAGATGTGTAACAGTCACAAGCAGGACCACAGGAAGTGCATCTGGGTATGCTTAAAGTACTGACTGGTTTTAATTTATATTTCATTTTTTAAAAAGCCAGAAAAAGAGTTTTAAAAAATAGATTTAAAATCAACCTTTTGTTCCCGTGTTTTTGTAAATCCTCCGCCGCCGTGGAGTCTCTGCAGGCTGATTCACGGCGTGGCTTCAAACGGCCGTCAGGCAGTTAATCAAAGTTTAATACGAACTACGAGCGATGAGCTCCAACAAAAAAACAAGATGGTTGGCATAAACCAGCACGTTGTTGCACTCGTTTTGTTGTGTGTTATAAATCAAACCATTTCCTGTACAGATGTGCAATAAAAACCCAGCATTGTTCACAGGAAACACATCACACATGTAAAAGTAAAAAAAAAACAAACTACCATCTTCAGGAAATAAATGGTGTCATTTTTTTATTTTGACGGTAGCGAGATATCTTAAAAAAGTGTGCAGCATCTCCTCGTCTTTGACTAACAGCCTATAAACATCTGCACCCCGACACCAAGCTGGATGGTTCCTCCCGTCTTTGTCCGCAGGTTCGTGTTTCCCAAATAGAATTTCAGATTTTGACTCATCTGACCTCAGGACAGTTTTCCGAGGTGAAGGAGTCTCACTGGAGGATTTCCTCCTGGTAACGTGCAGGATCAGAGAGTCTCGTGTCAGGAAAAATGCTCCTGACTGTAAATCATGAGCTGGAGTTTAATGTACAGGATGGGAGCAGATCAAAGCGCCGGCCTTCAAAATAAAATCAAAAAATAAAATCAAAGCGTTGGCCTTCAAAATAAAATCCAAAAATAAAATAAAAGCGTTGGCCTTCAAAATAAAATCCAAAAATAAAATCAAAGTGTTGGCCTTCAAAATAAAATCCAAAAATAAAATCAAAGTGTCGGCCTTCAAAATAAAATCCAAAAATAAAATCAAAGTGCTGGCCTTCAAAATAAAATAAAATAATAAAATCAAACCGCTGGCCTTCACAATGAAATAAAGCTTTCTGTTCTAAAGTGTCAAATTAAATGCCGTTAATGTCTCATTATTATTATTTTTTTAAAGAATAAATTAAATGACACCTTCAACAAAGACAATTAAGGACCTCGTCCTTAAAACCTGAACTGACTTTTTTCACCCATGTTCTGCTGGCTTTCTGTTTCTGTGAGCTGTGAACCTTTGGGGATGGTGAGACATTTAGTCTCCCTGCAGGGTTACAGGCCGCTCACGGTGCTGGCGAGGCGTTGACGTGACAGCTGGAAGAGCACCGCCCTCAGCTCCACTGCAGCTCTACGTCTAAGGCACAGAGGGGGGACCACGCCTCATACCTGCTTCATCCATGAGTGGGATTTCCACAGGTGAGCTGGTATTTGTGGGGGCGATCAGATCAACAGCAGCTCTAATGGACTTGTTTTCCTGACGCACTCTCCTGCCTGTATTACTGATGAAATCTGCATGTCGGTGTAATCGAAACAAAGCTCTACCTGAAACCGTGTTCTCGGAGCGCACGGGACAAAACAAACCTGACCACCTCCTTAATTATGGAAAAAATCATCACATTTGTGGTCAGTAACTGTGTGTTACCTGACAGGTATCATTAAAGAATGATCCTTCCATGGTGAGATGGCCAAAGGTGCATCACCTTTACCTGATCCTGACCAAACAGTGGGCGGCTTGGTGTAAAAGAAGCAGGTGCGTTTGATTTACAGCACAACACAGCGCGAGAGCTTCATCGTGCAGGTAAAGACAGACAGCTCACCTTGTGCTGTTTTGCCACTTTTCTTTCTGTCCAACTTTTAAACTTGTTTTTGTAATAATTCACAAACCTCGCTCTCACAGCGTTGAACTCCTGTTATTTTCCCGCAGGCTCGTCTGAAAAACAGCCTTGTTTGTTGTAAATGACGATGAGTCACTGCCTCCTTTTTGTCTCGCCCTCTCTCTGCTTACAGTTTTCTGTGTTTTTCGGAGATTTCGTGACATTTTGTTCTTATTTGCTGTCTCGGTGTCACCTGTAAACGCGCTGCATGTTTTTTGTCATTTAAATAGGACAAACAGGATGTACTGATAACAGGTGTGAAACGCGCTGAAGGGGAGGTTATAAAACAGTCACACAGAAGTTGGTTTCTTATCAACAGCTGTGGACAGAAGCTAAGGATGGATTTTTATTAATAAGTAACCAATCAGCCGTCTCAGACCTGCTGTTTATGGGAAGATCTCAACCCTCAGGCGCACAAACAGCACCAGAGCATTCACTATTACTAACAGAGTCAATGTGACACTCGTACTGTGAGGTTTTGTTACTGAAGAAAGAAAACTGTCCAGAAACCATAACCACTGGTAATAATGTGCTGCCTTTTATGAAGTGCACAGTTTTCAGGCCCCTCGTCTATGGAACCAGCTCCCAGTCTGCATTCAGGACACAGACACGATCTCTACTTTTAAGATTAGGCTTCAAACTAAAGCATGTAGTCAGGGCTGGATCAGCTGACCCTGAATCCTCCCTTAGTTACTCATCATTAGTTATTATTCATCTCTGTCTCTCATCCGCAGCATGTCTTTGTCCCGACTTCCTCCCTCGCTGCAGATGGATGCCCCTCCCCCAAGCCTGGATCTGTCAGAGATTTCTTCCTGTTAAAAGGGAGTTTTTCCTCCCCACTTCCACCAAGTGCTTGTTTACAGGGTGTTATCTGACTCTTGGGGTAGGGTCTTGAGGCCACTGTTGTCTCCAAAGCTCTGACGCTTTGTGGCTCAAACCTCGACCATCAGGTGCACGATGAAGATCACCAACTGTGAGCTTACGCAGGTACAGTTAAACTATTTAACACTAGAACCACCACTAGGCTCATTCTGACCCCTCAGAGTTTTTAACCCTGTTCAAATAAAACCTTATCGTTTGAAAACTCATGCGTTTTCATCAGATATGGGGGAAATGCTCATCATTAACACCCAAACCAATCAAGGGGTCAACAATCAAAGGATACCAGTTAGCCTGGAATAATTCTAGTTACACCCACCAATCATTAATGTCTCCACGACACAGACGCCATCATCTACATAAGCACAAAAACTAAACCGATGTGGCTTCACAGAGGATGCTACAGGTGACATTAGTGAAAAAACCCCCCACAAAATCATCTCATAGACGTCCAATCACAGTTTTTATAGCTCGCACATGGCGTGAGCACGCCACTCGCACAAAAAGTTTCAGGATTTTTTTTGGATAATAACAAATTTTTAATCTATCAGAAGTGTTCAAATACCAGAACGACGCAGCTCTGACGTGTTTTGCTTCTTCAAAAAGACAGAATAGACCGGAAGTGATGTCAGAAGTGAAATGACCTCACTTCCTTCCAGCTGCAAACATTAAAATCAGAGCATGCAGGAAACACTGACCAGAGCACTGCAGCTGCGAGAGGATCTGAGCTCCTTCAAACTGGTGACTGACCATCTTCAGGTTCGGCTTAATGCAGCGAATAAAACTGGAGCCCTGGAGGTGGAGGAGGAGGAAGAAGAGGAGGAAGAGGAAGAAGAGGAGGAGGAAGAGGAAGAGGAGGAGGAGGTGGAGGAGGAGGAAGAGGAGGTGGAAGAGAGGGGTAAAGAAACCAGAGCGGAGAAGATGAAACACAAGTTATTACACCAACAGCATGATCCATAACCTGCATCACAAATTCATGACATTCATCATATCAGGCTCAGGACGTGATGCACGGCGCCGGGGGGGTGTACGGACAGGACGCCATCGATCATGAAAAGGAGAGAGGAGCAAACACTGACCGTGCTGCGGAGCTTGTCCAGGAGAATATTCAGCTGGGTCTGCGGGAGACAGAGGGGGGAGACACATCATCACTTTCATTCAAACAAACTGACAAAACCTCAAGAGACAGGCAGACACACAACCACCCGACATCCATCATGTGACCGGGTACGGGTCATTCCACATCACGTCCCAATATTCCCCCAGTCCCCGGTTGTACCGACGCAGGGCTCGGGGCATTTCTGAAGCTTCGCGAGTGCAGCACGAGATCCACGTTACACGTTCAGGGATGAAAAACACGTTCAAGTCCTGCTGCAGACATCACCGTTACAGCCAACGTCTGGTTTCTCCAGTGAGCATCAGGATCATGCGATGCATCACTCTGGATGTTGTTCTGTTTTCTGATAAGTGACTGAAGAAAGCGTCACAGAGTGCTTTTACTTCAAATTACAGGGGTCACATGACACAGTTTTAGCGTGACGGGCGGATGTTCAGTCCATAATTGGCTGGTTTAGGCGAGATGTACCGCCTGAACCAGCACCTTCCTCTGAACGCTAGCAGCTGTGCATCTGCACAGAGAGGAGCGCCGAGGAGTCAGATTTGGCTAACTGGGATGGAAACATCATCCAGAAATCCCTGAGAGCAGCACGTTTGTCCATCTGCAGACTGCTGCTGTTAGGAATGAAATGATTAAATAAAGCTGTTTTGTATGATTTTTATATACACATGCTATGTGCATTAAACAGTTGGCACTCCATGAAATGAAGGTCAAAAGCTTCATTCAGCACTGTGACTGAATTATCCTGATGGACATCCAGACGTGCAGAGGGTTTTACACATCATGCCGGTTTAAAGGACGATGTTTTCTGGGCCGAGGGAGTCCGAACAGAAAGTCCCGACTTTAGAATAAGTCGAATCAGGAGGATAATATTAATAATGAAGGCTGGGCAGGGAGAGGAGGAGATACGAGGCGAGGTCAGACGTGAACGGAGAGCGGAGGAGCTCTGGAAGAAGACAGTCATAATAAAACACGAGTTGTTGTTGTGGTATAAACGTGTGCGGGTCAGCCTTTGTGTGAGGCAGAGGTCCAGTGCTGTAAACTTTTCAGCTGCTGATGCAGATTAAATCTTTTCAACATCAGACGTTCTCCTGAACTTCACTGCATGGATGAAACGTAAACAATAATCAGAAGTGGAAAATCACAACAAAATCCAAGCCTTTAATGTGAAAAAACACACAAATATACCAACGTGCCCGAATCCTTCCCACACCACCAGGCTGATTTCTGCATGGCAGCCACGAGCAGATGATGCTGTCTGCAGGCAGCGGATTTGTACCCAGTAAGCTGCTGGGTGCACTTCCTGTTCACGTCTCTGCCTCTTATTGAAAAAAGCTTTGCTCCAAACAACAGAAATGAAATCAGAGAGGGGAAACTTCTCACCGACGTTTGCATTATTAAAGCTTCCTGCAGCTTTTCGTGACGTGACCGTGGACACGAGGAGCATCTGTGCATGTAAATATATGCAAATGTAAGTGATGTATACTGATTAGGGCGTATAATGGAAGACAGATGAGTGCACAGTGGAGCCAAGCAAACAGTGACAGATTGTAAAGGACGGCCCGCTAACGGCAGTTAACACCACGACAACGTCCTTGTTAGTCCACTAATGTGTTTGGCGGACACACGACGGCCAGCACAGCCTCGCAATGACACCCTCGGCCGACGTGGCAAACACGGTCGCATGTGAGCACGACGAAAACTGATTTTTTCTCACGTTTTCACAAACTGAGCAGCACAATAACCACAGAAGAAGAAGCTCTGCAGGCTGGTAAGCCTGACCAGAGGAGCAGCGCAGGGCTGAGGAAGAGCGCCAGATAACTTTTAAGGTCATGTGATGCACACTTCCCAGTAAAGACATCCACAGGAAACTGAGGACAGGCAGGGTCAGAGAGTAGTGAAAGCATGGATCCATCCTGCCTGTGCCGGTGCGATGGGATAGTTTGTTACCCGTCATCATTTAAAACCCGCCGCCTGCCCGAGTACTCCGACTCCCTGTGCTCATCCTTTAACTGAGGCTGATGGGATACACAGTGAAGGTGTACTTAATGAAGTGGCTGCTGAAAGTACAGTTTTTGGTCTTGTTTGCTGAATTGGGTTCACTTTGTTCACATTTAGAACTTCTTCTGAGACCTGCTGGTTACGTTTTGGGAGCGTTGCATTAAAAATGATTTTTACAAACTTTGTAAAAAGCCGCTGCAGCAGCCGATGGGAAAATCATCAGTTTACTAAAGTAACGACAAACTGCGGTGATGGAAAAGCTAACTCACGACGTCGTCCTTAAAGCCACGGCACAGGTACGGCTAAAAACAGAACGACAGCTTGAAAGCCTTTCCATCTGCCTGCTTCCTGTAATTGCTTGTGGAATTAACACAATAATATAGTTGAAGATGCTCTAATAAAATGATGGACTTGGCCTTCGCCTCATCCATTTTCTTGTGCGAGGACGTATGCGAGTGTGTTACATAACTTCCTTTTGTCTGCAGCAGCCTACATGTGCCGATGAAAAGCAGAAGAACGCACGGCCGGCCGGCCTCGCTCCATTTAAAGGTTTAAATGTCTGTAAAGAGTTTATGATGTTATTTACATCTGCTCTCTCAGTCCTGCTCGTGCGAGGCGACAAACAGCCACTAATGCAGTCGGTGCGTAGATCCGACCCGGTCAGGTGTGCTGCTGTGATTCATCACAGAGGAGCATGCAGATGATCCGGAGGCAGGCAGGTGAATTATCAGCCGTGTCTGGATGAGCCTTTGGAGCAGGACACCTTTGTTATGATGTATTCGGTCACTGGAGTGGGGCAAAGCCACGGTGTGTGGTTATAATGAAAACCTGCACGGATCACAATCTGCCCCAGCTGCAGGAAGCAGCGTCTCCATCACCGCCACCGTCTCAGATTTATCACTCATTTTCCCCGCCCTGCGCCCACGGCTCGCCTCCTGTCTGGGTCCTCCGCTACACCTTCTGAACTGTAATCATAGCTCGAATAGAGAGAGGGCTCAGGAAGAGGAGGAGGAGCGCTGGGATGAGGAAGCACAGAACACACTAACACAGGTAATAACGACTAAATCCAGTCTGCACGGAGTCGAGCTAAACCCTCTCGAATGACCGCAGGATGTTTTCGCTGGTGCAGCGGTGCACAGACATTATTTGATCTTTGTTTTCCTGAAAGCATCAGTTTAGTCGACCTTCCACGCCGGACATTCACAGTTTTCAAACATTCTCCTCGTATAAACGACTGGATGTGCAGCACAAACCAGTGACTCGCTCTGTCTGTGCAGCTACCCCTGGAAAAACCTGGAAACTCTTCCAATGTTTGTCAAACCACGTCTACACTGATATACTCCGAGGTGTTAATACTCTGCATTAATGTTGATTTTCACCCCAAACTATCATTGTTTTCTAAACATGAACAAACAGGAAGTGGAAATCAAACTTAAGATCAGTCCCATACGAGGCTCATTGTAATGTCAGCAGGTTCTTTGGTACCGACTGTAGTTCATAATAATCCTCCATCACTTGCATCAGCACTGCTTTGGATAACTTATTAAGAATTTAGATGAACAGCTGCTGAGTTCAAGATTTCTTGTTGTCATTAAACAACAAGAAAACCGTGAACTCGTCCCTGTGCTCGTCCCAGTAGACCACTAAATTTACTGATCATAACGTTTTATTACAGAATTACTGTTTAAATCACAGATAACTGTTAGTCAGAAGTTAGCCTTGGAGTTCCACGGGGCTCTCAACTAGGCCCTGTACTTTCCTCATTATACGTACATTGGTTGCTATGCAGATGACACACAGTTTTACTAATCTGTAAAGCCAGATGACAAAAATCATTTAGTTAAACTCCAGACATAAAGGCCTCGATCTGCTCTAAGTTTCTACTCCTGAATTCAGTTATTGGCCCTAAACATGGCATTACACTGACCTCCAGCAACACCGGGTGGGATTTTTGACAAGGACATTAGGTTACATGTTAAACAGATAACTAAGAACACCTTATTAAGCTGATGCTGAAAAACTAGTTTATGCATTTATTACTTCCAGGCTGAACTATTGCATTTCATTATCAGGCTGTTCTGAAAGCTGCCAAATATAAATTAAACACCGCTAACGACTCCAGAGCTCCTTTCTCCTTAATTTGTCAGGAAATGGACAGAAACGAGGCCCCTCGTGGAAATGAAGCTCTTATCAGTCAGTTGTCCAATTAATTTTAAGGCTGGAAAAAATGCAGGGCGAGGTTAAAAATGGCTTCCAGTAAACACTTTTGTTGAACAACACTTTGTCAGCTCTACTATATGTTGTTTCATACTTTTGCAGCATAGAATGGTTATGAATGTTTAATTGGAGGACCTGTTGATTTAAATCATGCGACTGTACACATGAACGGATGATTTATTTGTGCGTAACAGACACCTGCGCTCATGTTTGTACTGGACACCTCTCTGCTCTCTGCCTTTGACCCAGCTAACACACCTGGCCAGCGTTACCTCAGGTTATTATTTTTTCTCCCATTAAATATATATATTTATATATTTCAGGAGGGATGATTGAGTGGAGCCAGGCGCTGTGGTTTTTGGCTCACCTTGCCTTTGGTTAGGTGACACATTAGAGCGCACATCAAGGTGAGAGGCTGAGCTGGATGAGTCACGACGGAGGAGAATAAAAATCCTCCCTTTATAACTGCAGCTGACAGCGAAGACGCTGCCGTCTCTGTGCTCGGGGTGATGGAGGGACACGTCTTTATATTCCCATACGGCCGACACACACTCAGCTGCCTCATCTAAATGTTTTTAGGCCAGAAATTATATTCTTGATGAAGATTTCATACATTTAGTTTGACTCTCTGTACCGACGAGACCTCGGCGGTGAGCGATGTGGGCTTTATTATGACTCTGTGGAACAATCAGTCAGACGTGTATATAACGAGGCAGACTAAACATTTACAAACTCCTCTGCTCACTGGACTCAACGAGAGCAGCTTTGCATCATCATCATCATTATTATTTATGTTAAACTGGGCCTCAGATCATCCTCTCTGTAAAACAAGAGAGATTTTTGAGCCAGGTTTGAAAATGACATTTTAAGACTTTTTAGTGCTGAGTGGGAACCCTCGAATGAGCCTGCTGGCACCAGGAAGCGGTACTGTTGGCTTCATCGAGTGATGATGAGAAACGCTGTGCCCACTTCAGGTTGGGGATGAGTTCAGTGAGTAAGGAACGAGGGGAGCAGACTGACCAGGAACACCTCCTATGTGAGGTGAGGCGCTTCGGGCATGTCCACCTGGGACGAGTCCACGGGCCGGGCCCAGGAGATGCTGGAGAGAACAGACTGAGGGTATCCTGTCAGCCTTATTCAGGCGATCTGTACTCTCACACCAAAAACTGAGGAGTCTTTAAATTAGGCCTGAGTTTTCCCAGCTCAACCAGTTAGGAGCTCCTTTTAGCCTCGGGATGTTTTGTGAAAACTGACAGAGGCCTGCATTTCTGATAGCTACATAACAAGTTTGCAACATTGCTTGTATCAGATCATCGTAAACTAAACACGCAGCAGCATTTAGTAAAGACGAAGCGTGAGTGTGAACCGACCGGGGCCTGAGCAGACTGGACAATGAGCCGGGGTCTGAGGGGATGAAGTCTGGAGCGCATCTTTAACTCGAGCCTTTAACGAGCTGTAGCAGCTCATTTTTTCTGACAGACAGGACGTCTTCATCAGAGTCAGACGAGCCAGAGGTGGCAAAGACTTTTAATTAGCCTGTTTAACCGCTACACAGAGCAGTACACATCCTGGTGGTCATAAATATCTACATGCATTCACACATTGCATCTAGGATTGGATCATTTTAGAGGTTTGAAAAAGACTCAGGAACTTTTTAAGCTTTGATCCTTCATTTATTCCTGACTCATATCATCTCGACATCCATGCACAGATCACACCTTAGAGGGACAAAGCAGGTGCTGGTTTACCTGCCGACAGCTTCACTAAAGCTTTACATTTGATCTCAAACCACAGTTCTCCCCCGCCTGGTGCGCTTTTTTGCTGCTCACCTTGAACTTGTTGCCGACGCTGATGAAGCTGAGCTTTCCGGCCTTCTGCTTCACGTCTTTGCTGTTGTTGGAGTTCTCGAACAGCTCGCGCACGAAGCGATCCTTGGACTCGCTGACGAGACACTCCAGAGACATGTGCAGGGCGTCGTTGTTCTTCTCCACAAACTTGGTCTGAAGGAGAGACATTTGAGGGTGAACGGGGGACCGGTTAGAGTCTCGTCTTTTTGTTCCCGTGTCTGACACGCCTGCCTAAGCAGAAGGAAAACTCTCTACACGATTTCATGAGCTGAATCTCCCCGCAGCTACGCTTGGTATGTTTTTAACACTCATCTCGATGATGGCACGCTTTCACGTTAAACGTTTTCTGCAGTCGGCTGATCGGAGAAAAGAAATGATTTATTTTGAAGCCGCTGCAGTGTTTTGGTGACGCACCGTCTCGTAGCACACGGCTCCTGCAAAGTGCCTGATGATAAATCCTTCATCGTCCCTCACGTTCCTGTGGACGGTCAGCTTAGACTTCCTGGGTACCTGCAGGACACACACACCTGATCACGGGTGGAAACACACACACACACACACACACACACACACTAAAACTGTGCTGACTCAGCAGAGTTCATGCATGCTTCCCATTTACGATGGAAAACGATTTCCCGGTCCTGCCAATCACTCGCTGCTGTGAAGGGAGATTTGGTGTCAGTAATTTCACTGTCAGTGAGACCACGTCACTCCACTGAACACTAAAAAATAGTCATATCAAAGGTTCCCATGTTGTTTTTATCAATATTATCAATAAAAGCTTTAAAAATAAGAAGCCATGGTAGAAGGTGAGACACCGCCAAGCTCCTTTGTGATCAATAATTGGTTAATACTGCAGATAAGGTGCTAATAAACTTTAATGATAAAGATCAGAGCAGCGAGTTCAGGCTGTAGTGCCACCACTGAACCCTGCGTGCAGACACAGCTAACGGTTTTCACCTGCTCAGGTCGTCAGACCCGGGCAAACGTCTCAACGTGAGAACGAGCAGCTCGTCTTTGTCTTTTGTCAACATTATAAAGTTTTTTGGCTTCCTGTCGGACAGAAGCGACGATTTCAGGACACCAGTTTGTTTTCTGGGATGGCGCGACCGCCATTTTCACATTTACACATAAAACATTGGTGAGTCAACAAAATGAGGTGAACACTTGGGATTCATTTTATCAGTTCTTTTAGCAGCTGGTTCGTTTACAAAGCTGCAAATGACAGAATGAAACCAGGACTTCCTTTACACCTGAGAGACAGAGAGAGGAAAAAAAGCACTTTTTCAGCTCTGCGTGTAATCTTAGTCTCTCAGGTTTAATATCAGCCCACCCTGAACGCCCCCCGAGAGGCCAGACGAGGGGAAACCAGGTCTAAACAGGACTTGCTGCAGATTATTTGGAGGAGACTCAGATGAACATGTCAGCATATTAATCCCATCTCTGAGTAAATCAAACATTCCCCAGAGGACATGCAAGCCTCGTGTTAGATACAGCACGCTCCCCTGACTTTACTTCCTTTGCGCGGGTCACTTACAGTCAGGCGGAAGTGGTCCTTGTGTTTGTTGTGAACGGTGTCGGTAAAGTGCTGGTCGCTGGGTTGAGGTAGACGGTTCTCTTCGTCCAGGATGTCCAGGATGCCGACCACCTTGGCCTCCACCAGGTCTGCGGGGAAAACCGTGACAGGCATGAGAAAAAGAAAAGCCGCGTGTCCTCTTAATGAAGCTGTGGCGGATCACCCCGAGGCTGCCGGGCTACGCCACCGATTGAATCACGGAGGGCGCGATGTAGGCGATTACAAATTCAAATGAAAGTTTAATCAAATAGAAAGAGGCGTGGAGATTGTAACGGTTTCTCCTTGACCTGATCTGCCTTGGAAGGTGATGGGGACCTAATTTACCAAATCATAATTATTATTATTGCATTAGTGCAGTTTAGTTCTCTCGGATGGTGCAGAAGTGATTTTTATTTTATTAGTTTAACATCAAAACCTCGTCACTATTAAAAGTCATCGACCCATTTTAAAGAGATGAGCCGCGGCTCAATTTAAGGACGTAATGAGCTTCAAGCTCCTGATGATGGAGACTGGGACGCCCAAGGACTCACTGCCTACTTCCTGTTTTGTGCTGTGCGCCAACTTTGGCTCCAACAAAAATATCAAAATCTGATGGAAGTTTGATGAATTTTTATTTCTGCACGGTCCTGACATGGAAGTTTTAAAAACCACATTCTCTTTAGTTCTGCATATTTAAGTGAGAAACAGCTGTAAGTATACAAATAAATGAAGTGTGGTCGTCGGCAAAGCCCTCAGTGTGACTTTGAGAGATCAAAGCTGTGAGTTTTACAAAGACAGATTCGTTTGGTTTGGAGAGAGAGCGCATAAAGATAAATGGAAGCTACCTGTTACCATACAGTATATTACACAGCTGATCCTGGTGTTGTGGTATTGTTATATGTGTGTGTACTGAGCTTAAAGTGGGCGTTTTCTTCTTGTTTTGGTTCCACTGGGAGGTGTTCATATTAAAAACGGGCAAAGTTTCATATAAAGAAATCACCAAAGTAGCAGTTTTTTCTACTCTTGTATCCGTATGATGTCATAGAGTGGATCATATTAGGCACAGAAGCCCTGCCCACTTGCTGTTCACACTGAGGGGCAGCCTATCAGCATAAAGAGAGCCTAGTCTACACACTTAAACACGCATGCCTGGGGCAAGCTGTTGAATTCAAGGGTGGTCTTCAACACTCAGGTTGACCTTTGGAGATCTCTTCTTCAGGGTGTTTTAAGGAAAACAGGAACAATGAATTGAAGTAATCCACCCGAAAAATATCAATCTTTGTAAGGACATCTGTGAAGGTCCTCAGTCATCCAGGTCGTCTCAGGTGCCTGATCTGAAGGCAGCTGTTCTTAAAGATCCATCGCTAATCCAAGAGACTTCTTCTTCAGGTCTCAGATATATCACCTCTGCGGAGTTGTTACGGCTCGCTGTCATCACGTGAGCTGTTGGGGTCACATGGCTCAAGGTGCAAGCAGGGGTTGAATCCCTTGTGAATGGATCGTAAGACTGCGTTATAGGAGGCTGACAGGTGGTGTCATAGGCCACCACTTTTGTTCAGTGATGCACACAGATGGAGTCCTGAAGCTGAAAAAGTCCAGCTTCCATCCACTCAGATGTATAAACTATTTATTAAGCTCATTTTCAGCTTTTAATCAAGCTCAGCTCCTCTAGTGGAAACAAAGAAACGAGAAAGCAGCTTCCCTTTAAGTTTTCTAAATTTCCTTCAGATCCGACTTTAAAATGTTATTTTAAAGATTATTTTCTTCTTTCTGTTAAAATAAAGGCAGAAGGTGAGGTCTGCAGCGACCCGACAACACGGCTGTGAAGGAAAAGCTGTCAGCGCTGAACAAACAGCCAGCAAACTGACAGAAAAGTGAGGCGCAGGGGAGGAAGTTTACGTGGGACGACTGACTGATTCAGAGGATGACGTGGGGGATTGTTTCGAAGATATGATTACCTACCTACGTGAGCTTTAGCAGTCTTTCTCAGTAATGTTTCCTGACAGGAACTGACGTGCTGCACAGTAGAGGCTCTTTGATAGAGACTCCTACTCACACTTCATTCAGCAAATGAAGGTCAGCAGAGCTCTGAGCGCCGTGGATCCACGCAGCAAAAACCTCGGGAGGCATCCCGTCATCCGCCCCTCCGTCCCTCCACCTTCTCTCCATCGCAGGAGACAACCAGGAGCAAACACAAAGGCACACGGCTGCACGACTCAGTAAAACCTGAATGGCGTGAACGTAACGCTTCGAACAAACTTCAGTGACGTTAAAGAACTTTTTAATAGTTCCCACTCCCCCGCCTTCTGTTTCCATCTCTGCTTTGCGCTGCGTGCAGTCACGTGGCCGCTGCTCGTACAAATGTAATTTTCTGCTACATCAACTGTGATTTTTACGTCCTCTGAACAAAGAGGAACTCCTTTTATTACACGCAACGGGAATCCAAATCAACAAACAAACAAACAAATGCGTTTCGGTAATCTACGAGCCAGCGAGCACAGCCGGCCTCCCGCCTCCCGCCTCCCTGCAGCTCGCTCTGCTGTAGTTAAACATCTCATAGCGAAAGCACAGGAAGCATCATTAACCTCCTTCCCCTTAGATCGCCCCGTCACATCTGTCTCCATCCATGTTTTTGAACTATTAAGACACATTTCAGTCAGCACAGGAGTTCACGGGCTCGAGGCCTTCGTCGTTCGTCCTCTGTGTGTGAAGCAGCGCCGAGGCCCGGAGGTCAAAGAGCAGAGAGGCAGCTCTCCTAAAACTAAAGGACACTCGTACATAGGGCCGAGATATCGCCTTTAATACGGCACGCTGTAAAAAAAACAAAACAAGTAGAACGTTTCATTTTTAGGCGACACCTTAGTGTTTGAACCAGAGGCCAGTCGACGTCAACGCATCTCCATAGACTGTATAATAACGATGGGCACAGCCATCTTGAAGCAGTGCTTATTTTGCATGGGAGTTAGCCGACCCCCCTCACTTAATCTGAACTTAATTAGTTCTGATTGAATCTCGTCTCCCTGGAAGGTTTTCAGCTCGTTTTTATTTGTTGACAGACGTGTCGCTGCGTCACGGTTTTTGTCTTCGTGCATTAGATTTTATTTAGCTATGGTGTTTTTGCCTGAAAGAAATTATTGTTGATAAAACTATGATGAAAATCAATGAAATGAACACCGTCTGGAAGTCACCAGTTTATTTTGGACTGCAGATTCTGAACCCTGAGGATTTTCGGCACTGACATGTTGGCTCATGAAGTGACCACATTTAAAGCAAAGGGCAGAGTGAGAGGTTAGCACTCAGTTAGCGAGCTGCAGTCATAAAGTGTACGGTGGCAGCACACAAAGATTCCCCCATTATCCACACAGACTGTAAACATGCTGATTTCTGACTTTTCAACGTTAGAGTCCAAACGGGGATTCGTTGACTTCAGCCTGGAGGTTGCTTCTTGCAAGAAAGTGTTCAAAACTCAGCCAGCATTCGGTCTCAGAGTACTTCCTCTCAGATCAGGAAGACACTAGTTTAATACACTTTATTTGTGTGAGATGAAATTTTATAGTAACAGCTCGAGAAGTGAGAACAGCTGGATGGTGTTTCTTTAGGAATATAAAAAATATAGATCTAAATATTAATGTGATAAACCACATAAAAGATCAGATGAAGCAGTGATCAGAGGATCAGAAGGAAATCGCTCTCTGTGAACTAAAACACCAAAACTTTGTGTGAAACCTGCAGGCAGGAAGGCGCATTAGGCTGCGTGCGCTGAAGGTTGAGGGTGAAACCAGAGGGATTTACTTCCTCATCGCCTCGTTAAACTCTGGTTGTTCCAGAACAGAAACGGGAGGAAGCTGATTAAATCCCCTCCACACATCCGTGCACCATCGAGATATTTAAAGAGGAATTTGAACTGCTTTTTGCACCTTTGTATCTGAGGTGCACATCTGGAGTAGGGAATTGTAAAGTTAGCACCCTGTTCACATTATGCTCCACGCACAAATAAAAGGAGTGATGTAAAAGAGAACAAATATCACCCCCCCCCCCCGAGAGAGGAGCGGCTACAGCTGCTCTGAATGCACAATCACACGGCTGAGCGTGAGCGCCGTCTTCATACCTATGCAGTCCTGATTGTCGACGTAGTGAACCTCGTTGACTCCCAGCCCCTCCCGCTGGTACAGCTCTTGCTCCTGAAATGCAACAGAGAAATTTCTAATGAGAAATCATATTCACGGCATGCCCGGCGTTCGTCTAACGAGGACAGCTCGGGGGTTCAGCCTGGAGGGCATTCGAGCTCTCTAACAAGTGGCGCTCAGGCCGGGCTTTCTTGTGCAAAAATAAGCATCTAAAGGTGATGGGGCTTTTCATGCTGGAGGCTGGGGGCAGGTGTTTGGGCAAACGAGGAGTTTTAAAGCCGCTGTTAGAACGCGATCGAGTGACGGTCAAACACAATCCCGTGTTTAATGCGGCCCTTCTCTGAGGTCTGCGGTTTACAGACAGAGCAGATGATTCAATTACAGCACTGATCCAAAACTCTGGATTCTGCCAGTGAACTATGATTACACAACAGTCTGACAGAGGGACCTCGGGGTCATCAACTAAGCAGCACTTCTTTTGTTGGAAACAGCTCCCGACGACAATAAAGCCATTAAGGAGACTGTGGCTTTCCAAGGTCGGCAAACGCCGTGTGTTGGCGGCGGCGGTCTGAGCACTCGGGCTCCTTCTCGTTTATTATAAGAAGACCTTCAGAGAGAGCATCGTTATTTTCCCAAACAAACGCAGCATTTCACAGACGTGGACGCCGTCAGTCTGTGTGCCACCTGTCGCTAATGACTGTTTGGGTGCTGATGGAGGCTGATGGAGGTGGTAAAGTGAAGAGTTTCCTCTGAACTCGAGAGGACGTCAAGTTAAAGAAAAGAAACAACTTCTGCTGCACGAAGAAGTTTACTGAAATCAGCACGAAGCTTTCCACCTTTCAATTCTGAACTTTGTTAGCAGCACAGACGACACAGCGGCCTGCTGTGGCGAGCAGAGCCTGAAGGCCGGTCCGTCTACGAGGTGTGTTCGCAAAAGTTCGGGACTTTTGTCGATGACTCAAACATGACAATCAACCTCAAGGATCTCCCAACTTTCAGGGAGAGATGTAAAAATAGAGGCCGTGCTGATAATGGGACAGAACGACCACCAAAAGATGGTCCTAAACATTGACCAACAGTACTCTTCAGCAGATTGTCTTCCCTTTGATGTCCTCCACTTCCTGTGGAGTCTAAAGAACGCCATTTTGACACAGTGGACGAGGTCGTGAACGCTCTGCAGTGGAACAGCTACAAAAGGAAATAAAAGGACTCAGAAAACAGTCCAGCGTGCACGAGAAGATGATGCTGTAGGGATCATGAGTCAGATTTATATCTTAATGTTTCTGACTTTTCTTTGTCCCGTCCCTACGCTGACAGAACAGTGCAGGTAAAAGTCCGGCCGTGTGTCCTGCGCCTGTGCACGCTCACACAGTGCCAAAGTGACGGAGGTAGTCTCCTGCTGGACGCTACATGCTTCAGAGAACGTTCCAATGGGATTCTCTCCAGAGATCATGTGACCATGTGACGTAAACAGCGTGAAAGGCTCAGTCATGGAGCCACGTGAGGGTATTTGGCCATCTGCCTGCTTAGAGTGCAAATAAAAGGTAGAATGGATGGAAAAGTTTTCTGACAGAAACAGCAACAAACCCGAGGCACACTTTTATATTAAAATAAAATCTATTATAGTAAAATTCATGTTTTGCAGAGGAAGTTGTGAAAATGTAAAACTTTATGTTCAGACGTTTGGAAAATGAAAACTTTGCAACCTGCAATTTGAAAATGTGACATCTAGTCTCAGAGAAGAATTGGCTGCAACAACAAAAACACTTCAAGTTTAAATGGAGAGTCCTCCACAGACGTCTGCTTTGATGCGATGGTGTTGGCTGATGGAGGCGAGATGGTGCAGGGCTTTACGTTCAGGCAGCTCTCACCTCTTTCAGGATGCGCTCGTTGAAGAACTGCTGCAGCTTCTCGTTACAGTAGTTGATGCAGAACTGCTCGAAGCTGTTGTGCTCAAAGTACTCTGCAAATATATTAGTTACACAATGTGTGTCAGAGCAAAGTGGACTGTTACAGGATCATTTGTGAGCTGACGTGAGCTTTCAAAACGTGTCCTACTTCTTTTTGTCTCCTTAGAAAAAACAAGTTATCAAACCATCAAACAAACGTTTCTCTTAGTTTTAAAAACACGTTCTCTATAAAAACCTTGAAATTCTGATGTTTTGTTGCCATCATTATTACTGTGATACTGACCAAAGCCGGCGATGTCCAGAACGCCGATGAAGTTGGCGGAGGAGTCGAAGGGGAAGCACTGGTTGACTCTGGTCACCACGTGGTCGAACAGGCGGCTGTACACGGCCTTCGCCAAGGCGTCCCGGGCATTGTTGGCCTGCTCGACTTTGAGCGGCACTCTGGCAAAGACACAAACATAACGGGTCGAAATAACTCAGAGATTTGAAGTTTGATGTACTGAGACCTTAAACATTGTGGCCCCATTAAAAACCAGGTGCCTGAAACGTGCTCCCCAACCCTGGTTCAATGAATCCACCCGAGCGGCCAGACGTCAACGTAGGAGAGCAGAGCGAAAGTGGAAGAAAGATAAATTGCAGGTTTCTTTTGAAATGTTAAAGGATTGTTGGAAACGCTATCAAAATACAGCGACGAATGAGAAAAACAGACATTTTTCTCATGTGATCGCATCAAATGGTCATAATCCCCGCGCTCTCTATAAAACCATCAGTTCTATTTTAAATGTGGCCCAGTCTACCACCCTGGAAGGCTCTGCTGATAGATGTAATCAGTTTCTTTCTTGTAAATAAGGTCGAGTCCATCAGGTCAGCAATAGTACCTCCTACATATGACCCATCCACGCTTAGTCCCTGTTCAGCTGCCCTATACCAGTCTGAACCCAACTCATTTACATGCCTTAGTGAGATAGGCAGATTAAACCCTCTGGTCTCCCGTGGATGTTATCCCTGCTTGGCTCTTAAAAGAGGTTTTCCCCTCAATCGGAACATCAGTCCTTACTATTATAAACAGCAGTATTACTTCCAGTGTGGTTCCTGATGGTTTTAAACATGCAATTGTCGCTTTTGAAAACACACCTCATTTCGATAGCGTTCAGACTGGCATGAGTTGACTTGCAGCTATAAAGGCTCCATACCCAGTGCTGCTGGCTTCAACCTCCCCTTTTACTGGTTTGCTGCTTCAGGCCTGCAACTCCAGGATTTAAAAACACTTACAGCCCAAAATAACAAATCTGCCACGTGAAGATAAACTCTGCTTACACACCTGACGATAAATGCTGGGTTTAAATGAACCGGGCTAGCCGGACCTTCCAAGCAGCTAATTGTGTTATTGACAGCTGCAAAGAAAGAAGGATTGGGTGGGAGGCAGCGGCCATCAATCGGCGACAGAAACCCTAAGCGAGCTCTGTGGAGGTACACTTATTGCTTCAGACTGAGTGCAGACAAAAGCAGTGACCTGACAGCAGAGGCCGGACAAAATACACCGCATTAATCTGCTGCCGTGCCCGAGTTTGTGAGCCGGCTTTACTTCTGGACTTTACTTCAGCACGACTGCAGTGCACTCAAGGACACGCTGGGAAATAACTCCACACGAGTGCCACTCAGACGACCAAAGCTCCAAATAACGACTCCCAAAGTCCTCCTCCCTCCCTCGGCGGCAAATTATCTCCTCTGCACATACCTCTGTAAGCCACACATGATATCAGGGGAGTTGTGATCCCTGCAGGTGCCTCGGTGGGTATTTTTCTAATATATTATGCTGCAGGACGACCTCGTGAGCCAAGGGCAGACCTAATAAAGCTGCAGTTTCCCATCTATTTGCATACATGAAAGCATACAGTGAAATGCTACACCTTTAGATTTCAGGCATTATGAATTTATTCTCCAGTGTGTGCATAAACATACATCTTTGCTCATATAGATTCCTCTTACTGATTAAACAAGTTATTTTCACCAACTGAGCTCACCTTCAGCTACGTTGTTTCAGCTAAACTTTATTGTTATTATTAATAAATTAGTGCTTTAAAGGAGTGGGAGGCGCTAGCGTCTACATAAACGGGAGCTGCAGCTTCTCTCTGGAGTCATTTTAAAAGTGGTGTAGTCCATTAAGAGGAGCCGTTTGCTCACTCATTACCGTCTCAGTTAGAACAAGGAGTCCTGCAACAGATGGTCCGACCGCCCCCACAGAGATCGATCAGCTATAGACGGTTACCCGAGATGCTTCAAACCACCACCTACCTGCTACGTTTCTTATAATTTAATGGTACAGAAGACATCCTTATTTTAAAGCTTTTCCCTCTTTACTGCACTTTAAATAAAAGCAGATGTTTTTTTGTTTTGAAGGCACATCTCAGGTGTCCTTTGGAGGCGTCAGGTAAGTGAAACAAGACGAACATTACGAATGTTTTTTTAACCTCGGTGTTGTGAACCAGTGGATTTTAACCCAAACTGTGACCGTGTTCATAACCGCACAGTTTACGAGGGAGTGGAAGTGAAAGGAAAAGCAAAGCTCCAGCAGGGACACAAGCCACATTCTCCTGGATCATTAACCTGCGATGCCGCCAGGTCTTTAAAAAAGGGCGGTTACCTCCCTGTGATTACAGCTGAAAGTACCGCAGTCAGTGTGATACAAACATTATGATACAAACTTTAATGTGAATAACCTGTGTATACTAAACTATAAGGTCTGCTGCATTTATCAGACACTTTATTCTGGACTCAGACTTACAGGAGATCGTCAGGCCTCCGTTTTCAGCGACACTGACGAGAAGGCCTCATAGCACTGATTAGTCATAATTATCTTAAACTGGGGTTAAATGCATCCCTTTTGGTAATACTGTTCAAACTGAGTCGTTTTAAATCCTCCCCCTTTAAGACCACGATCTTCTGATTGATTGGCTGCACCTCCTCTGAACAACAGGTGGGTGGGCCTTTTGAGATGCCCATATTAGGGATAGCTTCCCTATGACATCATCTAGAGCCAAAGAAAAAAAAAAAAAAAAAGCTGTATGAAACTGTGTTGGACGCAATCTGAAGTCTGAGCTTTTCCCCTCACAGGATTACCTGAACGTACACGGATCTTATTATTAGAAATTTTTGCCCATGTTACAATGAAAATTCACAACTTTAGGTATGAACAAATGCAACCTACTCTTATTTTTTAAATTTGAAATTCTCTAATCTCAGACCTGATTTCACTTTTCTTGCCTATGGTGTATCACAAGGATGCATTCTGGGGCCTTTATTGTTCCTGTTATATCTGCTCACAAGGACATTTCTGTTCACTGCTATGCAGACAACATCCAGTTATATATCTCTTTTAAGCCTCAAGATGTTTCTAAGCTACAGGGTTTGCACAGGTCTTTAAACTCTTAACAGTTAGTTTGCTGACAACTTTCTCCAACTTAATGGAGAGAAAAGAGTCCTTGTTTGTTCATTTACTAAAACTTCTATCAGGAAAGTGACTCAGCTCTCACTTTAGATAATCGCATTAAATCTGTGGTTTGGTTTTTCTTTTTTTAATTATATATAGTTGAAGTCCATTGTTTCACCCTCTGAATTAGAAATCGTTATTCATTCATTTTATTTTATCCCGTCTGGATTATTCCAGTTCCTGTTTCACGTTTCTCATCCTTTTCAGAACAACCTACGTTGGCTCTGTGCTGCAGATGTAAGATTAAAAAACTGCACTGAACTGTCAAAATTAAGCACTGGAAAGATAAAAATGACACAATTTCCTTTATAACTGACAGCTTAGCCCTCACAGAGTTAACGCTTTTAACAAGTGAGGTTCAAAATTTAATGTAAATATAAACCGAGTTGCACTTCAGAGTGTAACGCCAAGAGTTTTAACACCAAGGCACAACAACAGAGGGGGGGACTCGTCACCTATGACCCGTCCAGGAGCTCCTCTCCTTCACCCCGTGCTCTCTCCACTACCTGCCATGTTTAATTCATGGCGCCGGGGCACGTCAGCCAGAGGCTCTAATACTGCAGAGAGCCCTGCTCATTTAAAAACCAAGAGGTCTAAATGCCAGGGCAGCATAATGTCAGAACACTAATCGTACAAGCAGCCTAATATGTATTCCCAGTGAGCCTCGGTGCTGAGGATGTGTTTCTTCCTCTTCTCTCTCGGTGTAATTACTGATGTCGCCTTGTGTAGAAACTGTGCGCCCTGAAGACGCCTGCTGGCCTGCAGCTGCTCCTCGGCCCCGTCCTCAAAGACGGCACACGGGCAAGAAAATTGCTTTTAAATCAGACTTGTGAGCCAAAAAAGCAGCG
>VOQK01011018.1:81735-94419 GCA_015052645.1 Benitochromis conjunctus | reverse complement strand
GAAAGCCTTCAGTTAATTCAAAATGCTGCAGCAAGAGTCTTGACAGGGACTAGAAAGAGAGAGCATATTTCTCCTATATTGGCTTCCCTTCATTGGCTCCCTGTTAAATCCAGAATTGAATTAAAAATCCTGCTCCTCACATACAAGGTCTTAAACAATCAGGCCCCATCTTATCTTAATGGCCTTATAGTACCATATCACCCCATTAGAGAACTTCACTTTTGCACTGCAGGCTTACTTGTTGTTCTTAGAGTATTTAAAAGTAGAATGGGAGGCAGAGCCTTCAGCTTTCGGGCTCCTCTTCTTTGAAACCAGCTTCCAGTTTGGATTCAGGAGATGGACACCATCTCGACTTTTAAGATTAGGCTTAAAACTTTCCTTTTTGATAAAGCATATAGTTAGGGCTAGATCAAGTGACCCTGAATCCTCCCTTAGTTACACTGAAATAGGAGATCTTTTCCTTGTTAGCCAAATGTGTAAACAAGCACTGTATTTTAGACATAGAGATGAAGGACATGAGACTGTTCATTGTCAAAGTAAAGGTGCGTCTTTTCATTAAATCGAATAGTGCCATGTGACTACTGAACATGTATTCTAGGTTTAAGAGAATATAAATTAGCTTTATATCGCTAAATGACAACCCAGAGAATTATCCTAAAATTCATATCTGTGGACCATTGGAACGTGACATGGGATTTATACTTCTGTGTTAAACCACATCGTAGATACATTGTTACCGCAAAAGCTTCTGAAACCCCACATTGAAACTTGAAGTGCACCCCCGTACAAATGTTACCACTACATGTGGCAACGATGCAGCTCTCAACGATTGTGACTTACCTGTTCAGTGCTGTCGGCTCCTTCTGACAATCCTACTGATGATGTAAAAGTTTTTAAAACTCATGTATCAAATATACATTTGGCTTTAAAGGGGTAAAATAATCATCGCCTCAATATAAGGAATAATACTCATCACTCATCACATGCTTCAATGTAAAAATCATGACACTATTAGACGTGAGAGAAAGAAGTGGAAAAACCTGAGAGACAAATATGTTTACCTCTGAAGGTTCCTGAACACAATGAAGAACAGGGATTCCAGGAAAGATTTTTTTGTCTCTACTGTGGCTGGAATTGCAGTGAAAACACCGGGACATGACAAGTAACAAATAATGCACCAAACAAAAAACATGAATGGTGGTATCAGGGTCAGCCGCTTGTGTAGGTTACATCGTAGGCTCCAAAAAGATTCACAGCAGAAGTATAAATCAACCACAATTACAGAGCGGCACCAGGAGGACATGCAGCCCACACACAGAGGTCCCATCCAACCAGGAGACTCAAACCAGGAAACATCTTCCTGCTCTGCTTACAGTGCTAACCTCTCCATCACTGTGCCTCCCAAAAGTGCAGTTGCATGCTGTGCCATTCATTACAGTTTGCTAGCAGCTGTAAGAACACTGAGAGTCTAGTCATTAATGGATCCGATTAAACAACTGTTTTTGGCATTTTTTCTAAACAGTGGAAGAGTGCATTTGTTTTGCCCTCCAGGGGATGTTCCTATAATGATGTAACATCACGTGAACACTATGAATAGCCATGAAGTCCTGTTGCTAACTTCACTGTCTCTCCATTACCTGGATGATGGTGCAATAATGGAAAATGGTGAACCAGTGGATGCATTCCCCGAGACAGGAAATAACAGGACTCTTTTCTGGAAGCTGGCAAGCATTGTGACATTGAGATCCTCTGCATGAAATTACTAAGTTACCTAGGCCATTAGACGCAGAATAAACTGAACGTGTCCCATTTAATCTACCAGACTTTAAACTCAGCATCTTGACATTCATGAAAAGAAGTAGAGAAGAGAGGCTTTAGAGACCTCCCTGAAGGGCAGGCATGAAGAGAGGCAACCAGAGATGGTAATGTAGCTGTGTGTGCGTGTGTGTGTGTGCGTGTGTGTGTGTGTGTGTGTGTGTGTGTGGTAGGGGTACTTGAGGCAGTTGAGAACTCATTTCAGACCCAATCCTAACCCTCTCAGTCACTCAGTCATCTCTCCTTACAACTCAATACTAAGGACCTGTGTGTCTCTGTCTGACACTCTATGTAACTCTTCATTATCCTCCAGCCAAATTCAAAACAGCCCCCCTCCCTCACCTCGCAGTGGCGCAGCAGTAGGGGCCCTTTTTGTCAGCCCAGAGTCAAACAACCTGCCCCCACCCTACGCTTTCCAACATGGCTGGAATGTTTTCCTGTTAGTTTAAGTCTCATCTCAACTAATTAATATTTTTGCTTATAGCTGCTGTAGTTCCCATGAGAGGCCCCTTAATTAATCATTTATAAATCTACACAGCCTCCCAGTTTATTAGTCTCTGCCTTTGGCGTTGGCTGACTGCATTGGGAAACCGCAAATGATTAGTTACAGGAATGAAAGCTTTTTTTCTCCCTTCTCTTACTCCCTTGTTTGCAGCTGATTAGGGCCTCACACAGAGGTATTTCCACAGCCCTGCACTGCACTTTAATTCATTCAGAGCACCTGACACATTATTCACTCTCCCACCTCTCTGATCCTCTGCCTATTGTTTGAACCAATGTTTTTCCTCAGCCGCACTGAGGCATGGCGATCAGTTAAGGATCACTCTCAGCCTAGTCAAAACAAAAGCCACAGCACCAAACATGGAAGAAGGGAATTATAATGCTGAATGAGATCTTGACCATGTGGTGAGCCTGAACTGGCCTGCCATGGAGACGGTTTGATTTCCGGACGGCCTTTTGGGATCAGGTTGAGGGCAGGACTGGTGACGGGAGGAAAACGCATTCACAATTAATCCCTTAGAGCTAAGAACTTCAAGCCATGTCACAGCGCTAAAGCTGTCAGACGTTTATTGGAAAAGAGGCAATATTTCCATCAGTTTAACAGAAAAATAAATTAATTGAATCAGCTGAAAGCAGTGTGGGAGGTTTTCATAATGTCTTTGCACTCTCGGGGAAGAACGCCTCATGCAACAGGGTTCCTTCATCCAATTAGACCTCCGCTGGCTGGCTCACACCAGCCTCACTCTGCTCAACATTCCACCTTATCGCTGCCTTTTTATCCCTTTTATCATCAAAGTGACTGCACTTTACTTTGGCATATAGGTAAAGCTCGCAAAACCCTCCTAGAGAGATGGACTAATTATGTTATAAGAGTCACACTGTGCAGCTCTGGATAGCCTGCTACACATGCAGCCGTGCTGGTTGATCCTAATGTTGAAATGATGTGAGGTTGGATGTTCAGCATTAAACTATACTGCAAAGGAAACACGGCATAAAACGTAAAATATAATAGCAAAACCTGGACCTCTTGCTGTAAAAAATATATCCCTTGATTACTACTTTTTCTGTTCCCAGAAGACCTCAGCTCTCTGCACAAATACAGCATATCAAACTGGACTTAACTGGACATTGTGAGGTTCATCACAGCTATTTGTTAATCAGCACGGCGGCACACTTTTCCCGCAGATAACACAGGCAGAAAATGTAATCATCCGAGAGTGCAGGAGGGAGAGGGGGAGAGAGACTGCACGAGCGAGGTAATTACATTCACGTTCATATACATAGTGACAGCAAATGTGTGGCTGTTTTTGTCTGCTTAAGGACCAATTACTTTTATTGAAATGTGTAATAATTTCCCAGTTTTTCCACAGTGATGGGTCTATTAATGGCTCGGAGACTAACTAGATCAAAGAAAAGCTCTGCAGAAAGTGGAGCTCCATCTGCACTGTCTTTTGCACTGAATGTCGACGTAAGCCACATTAGTGGTATTTGTGCTTCTTCTGGTGGCGCCATCGCACTGTAATGCACCGTAAACTAATTCCAGGTGTCATCTCAAATAAAAAAATTCTAACAAGAAAACGTCAAACCAGGGATGGCATCAGAAATAAACGTACTTGCCAGTACAGTGAGCATACATCCAAACCTCACAAACAAAGGTCGTGGCAGCCAACAGACGCTACCAACAGGACTGATCAGTGTGGTGATTTTTATGTAAACTTGGTCATCTGATGCTTTAGGATGCAATAAGTCATTTTTCACTAATGAAACAGCATGCACCACACCAAATTAGTGTATTGTTATGTACCATTCATGTCTGTTAGCATTATTTCAATGAGTGCGCTCCAAAGGCCTAAAAAAAAAAGCAGGAGTGTGAAATGTTTTTCACACACCTCTGTTTACAAATGTGTTTTTTTTTTTCATGTACAGTTTGTACTAAAATAAAGAGTCAGGTTTAGACAGCAAAAGCTCCCCTTCCCTTTCTTCTTAATCTTTTGGGTTTTTTTTAATTAAACCAAGACTGTCGCCTCTTTATACAATGCACTGACGTATCACACCTCCTCATAGTTTTTAATTTCTTAGCAAACTGAACAATTTTATGTTTTTTAGCTCTTGGTCTGGTTTACCTCCTGGTTGAAATATTAGGTTCATCACTAAGCGGAAGCCTTTGCAGAGCGCCACCATCTTTACATGCTTATTTGCACTTCATGCATTATTATAAAAAATATCAGTTACGGCACTTTGATTGGCTAATATGTTATATTCCACATGTTAAATCATGCTTTAGCTGAAACATTAGTAGCTTTAGAAATACTAGTAACTTATTGTAATAGTATTCACGTGCCAATGTGTTAGATACACCTGTTTAACTGTTGCTTAATGCAGATATCTAATTAGCCAATCAGATGGATTTAGACATGGTCAAGACAACCTCCTGAAGTTCAAACTGAGCATCAGAATGAGGAAGAAAGGTGTTTTAAGTGACTTTGAATGAAACATGATTGTTGCTGCCAGACAGGCTGATCTGAGTGTTTCAGAAACTGCTGATCTACTGAGATTTTCCTACACAATTATCTCTCGAGTTTACAGATAATGCTCTGAAAAAAGTAACAGAAGGATAATGCTGATGCTGATGGAGATGAGGAAGGATCAGAGAGAGACCAAGTCACGAACCATCAACCTCCATGCTCCGACTTCTCTTCTTTTCATGCACATGCCAGTAACCCTTCTGCAGCCAATCAGTGCTAGGAATAAATCATAGGAGAGAGAGGTTAATGAGGATGACAAAAAGATAATAGGGGGATAATAGATGTGCCAGCACACTGTGTGCATAACAATACCAGAGGTCAGAAGAGAATGACCAGACTGCTTCAAGATGGCAGGAAGGAAACAGTAGCTGAAATAACTACTTCTTACAAGCAAGGTATGCAGAAGAGCATCTCTTAATGCACAGCACATCCAACCTTAAAGGAAATGGGCTACAGCAGCAGAAGACCATGCCGGGTGCCACTCCAGTGACCTATGAACAGAAAACTGGGGCTACAATCCATACAGACCAAATCTGGACAATAGAAAATTGGAAAAGTGTTGCCTGCTCAAATGAGTCTTTATTTCTGCTGTGATGTTTGGATGGCAGGGTCAGAACTTGGCGTTAACAACATGAAAGCGTGGATCCATCCTTCCTTGAGATGGTAGCGGTGTAATGGTGTGAGGGATATTTTCTTGAAGTACAATTAGGGATTATTTAAGCAACACCTGTGTCAATATTGTTGCTGACCATGTCCATACTTTTATGGCCACACTGTACACATCTTCTGATGGCAGCTTCCAGCATGATGACGAGCCATGTCACAAAGCTCAGATCAAATCAAACTGGTTTCTTGAACATGGGAGTGAGTTCACTGTACTCAAATTCCCTCCATAATCACCAGATATGAGTCTATCAAAGCACCTTGGGGGTGTGGTGGAATGGTAGGTTCACATCATGGGCGTGCAGTTGACAAATCGGCAGCAACTGTGTGATGCAATCATGTCAACATGGACCAGAATCTCAGAGGAATGTTTCCAGCACTTTGTTGAATCCCTGCCACAAAGAATTAAGACAGTTCTGCAAAAAGGAGCCAGTGAGCATATATATATGCACACACACGAGCTGCCATATTGGAATCGAGCATCTGCTTTACTTAACGTCTGAAACTGGGCCTTCTTGTTGTGAGCCACTCTGTGCAGCCCTTGACATGAAACAATGATCTTTTTTTTTGCGATGATACCAGAGGCGGTTTTCCTCAGTCCCTTATTTTCATCTATTAAACTCTGTCAGTGCAGACTCTCTTGGCAGTTCTTTGTGTCTTTTGTGTCCCATACAAGGCTGAATGACGAGCGGAAAAAGAGCAGGCACACTGCGAAAATAAAATTTAGTTGTTCTGGCCTTGTTACATCAGATGATTATGTGTGTTCGAGGCCATGGCTTAATAGGTAACTGAAACACACGGCAGCTGTTGTTGTGGACGGCCATTATACAGCGCAAGGGTTTGACAGTAATAACACGCCTGTGCAATATTGTGCACTTTGGCTCAACAACACTACAAATTTTAAAATAAACATGCAGTTGAATCAGTGCCTCTTGTTGACACAGCGTTAAACAAAACATTACATTATGAGCCTAAAATGTTATCTGGAACTGTTTATGTTCCCCTAAACTACAGGTGTTTCTTTTTTCCGCGTCCACCCCGCGCATATATTCCAATGCTGATTTTTGTCACGCTGTTGAATTAACCAGAAATAATTTAATAGTGCCTGGTGAGTTGGCACACAAAGGAATAAGCTCATAAAACCTGACAAAAACAAGCAACGCCCCATTATTCTCTTCGTTCTTCTGTGGCCTTGAAAGGTGCGAAGAGTTAACTTTAGATATGAATTTAGCTTAGGCCACTGTGGTTGGCTTCAAAGCTAAAATTACTTAGAAATATATTGTTTTCGGCTGAAGTGTAAGACTGAGCCTTAGGGCAGCTCTTTTATTCTTGCATTGTTGTTTTGATTAGATTTTATTTTTCAAAATTGCACAAAACAGAGTGCCGGCTTTAGCACACAACTAGAATAACTAAAAGCAATATCCTTTGGAGTGCTGCTGTCTTTGTGTACTTATACCCACCTTCTCCATTATTTCTTGCTCTGTCTTCCATCTCTCTGTTGCTTTGTTGAACACCTAAATTAAAACAGGTGAAATATTGAAATCTGTTTTATGAATGAGGCTGCTTGTTTCCTTTGATTTGTTCGTGCAGTAATGAAACTCTTATCTCTCCTGCGAGCTATTTGGTTGTGAAATTGCTGCGCCACAAACCTGACACATTAGAAGCTATGATGTGGTTTGGAGGAGATATACCGTAGCATGTGCAGCTGTGTTGTCATTCTAACGTTGCTTTTTTTGAGCACTGATTAACTGGATTAATAGTAGCTTTCTTATCCAATCGTGAGCCACATCAGCAGAGGAGAAAAGCCATATATAAAGTGAGACAGGATGGTACTACTGACATAACCTGACATCGGTGCAGAAATAACATTATCAATCAGGGTAAGGTATATCGAATTGAAATATAAACCTAGAATACGCAATAAACCTATACACATTTTATTATATGATTAAAAAAGCTTCAATTTGGAGATTTCTTTCTGAAAGGCTGATTACTGGAAATTGTTTTATTATTTTATAAAATAAGTATAATAAGAGTAACTATAAATGTGCAAAATCAAGGATCTGCATTAAATAAAATAGTTTCTAGAATAATAAATAAATAGAAAACTCTAGAATACTTTGTTATAAAAAGGAGATCATGGTTGACTCAATAATTGCAAGGGGCCCGGGTCCTGTGGCTGTAAAATAAGGCCAAAATCATGACCTCATCCCCGACCCGCATAACAGCTATTGTGGTGTGTTTGTGCTGATGGCAGTGTGCATCGTGACCTCATCTGTCCAAAGGACACTGTTCCAGAAGTCTTATGGTTTGTTCAGATACAACTTTGTAAACCTATGACAGCTGTGCTATCATGTTCTTTTTAGAGAGAAGAGTCTTTCTCCTGGCAAGTCCACACAAGCCAAACTTGTTCAGTCTTTTTCTAATTGTACTGTCATGAACTTTAACATGTAACACGCTAACTGAGGCCTGTAAAATCTGAGATGTAGCTCTTGGGTTTTGCACAGTCTGACCATGGGGTCAGTTTGCTGGGATGTGCACTTCTTGGAAGATTTTGGCACTGTTTAACGCACATCTGAATGCTCCAGACAGGCTGCTGCTTATCCTCTTAATTTCTGTGGAAGCAGAAATCGTGTTTTTCACAGGACTGCATTGGATTGTGTAGAATGTGATCTAATTTAGACGAAATAGATTGTAATACAGAATATGCTTCCAGTGTACTTTGAGTCATTCAAAAGTCACTAACACGTGAGCATGCAGTGTTCTCAGTTTCTCAGTCACACCGAGCCTTCATTTGTGACCTCTAGTTTCACAGCTGAGGCTTCGGAACAGGTAAAAACCAAAGGATGAAATCATAGTGGGTACTCCACCTTTTTATGAAGGATATGTTGCCGGCCGGCCTTTTCGTGTGCAGTTTGCATGTTCTCCCTGTGCTTGCGTGGGTTTCCTCCTGGTACTCCAGCTTCCTCCCACAGTCCAAGTCATGGATGGTAGGTGAATTGGTGATTCTAAACTGGCTGTGGATGTAAAACAGATAAAGAGCCTGCTAGTGCATAGAATAAAGGACTGCATGAATGTATGGTTAAAATGTAGCTTGTAGTTTAAAGTGCTTTGAGTGGTCAGTAAGACTAGAAAGTGTGGTATAAATGCAAGTATATTACTAACTTTATTTTCTGGTGCTGCACAGATAGCATACAGTTGGGCTGTATGTAGTGTAGCGTGGAGGGATTTCTTCTGCAATGGTAGGGCTACACATTTGCACAAGCATACAAGAAGAGCTGTGGATGTCTGTATGATAACTTCGCTGGCAATTCTCTGCAGGTTTATTTTATTTTTTCAAATATTTTTAGTACTGCGGCTTAAAATTTGCATTGCATGAATTCGTCCATCTGTTGAGAGGGTGACTCCCTTGTTTCCAACAAGTTTAATCTACCACTCTAAAATTAACCCGCCTGAAAGCAGGTTAAATATGTAGCGTCTGTTACCATGGTGAGCCAGCCTGAGTAAAGTGATATCTAAACACCTCATTGATCATTGATGCAGTAAATCCACTGTGCTCAAAAGCAAATAACTAATCATTATAACAGTAATATGCAATTTGCTGCGAAGCAAGAAAAGGGTGAAAGAGCTGCTTCTTCATATATTAGCTCTGTTGTCTATCTCTGAAATAATTTCCAAATTTAAATAATCAACAATGAAGATGAAATACAAACCCTGTTATTTCACTGCTACTTCATATCGTCGTCTCTCATTCAAACATCGGCTCCTCCTAATCCACCATGAGAGATTAATAAAGCTATTGTTGCATTTTAAAAAGTTTTAGCGTTATGTCCATAAGCCTTGTGAAGAGCATGTAAAGCAAAGTGTAATACTGTAATCTCAAGCGTGATACCATCACCTTACAAATGCAGGCATGTGAAAAACTATTTGCCCCCTTCCTGGTGCTTGCTTATTTTTTGCATATTTGTCACACTTAAATGTTTCAGATCACCAAACTAATTTTATTACTACTAAAAGACAAAGATAACCCAAGTAAATGCAAAATGTTTTTTTAAAGATATGATTTTATTTATTAAGGGGAAAAAAAGTTCTCCAGACCTAACTGATGAATTAACTGTGACTAACCACATTTCCCTTTTTGAAATGCGCAGTTCAATTTCACCAGCCACACCCAGGCCTGATTCCTGCCAGACCTGTTGAATGAAGAAATCGCTTACATAGAAGCTGCCTGACAAAGTGAAAAAGAAGTAGGCTAAAAGATCTCACAAGGCAAAACATCATGCCATGATTTAAAGAAACAGCTGAGACCTTGACATCTATCCACCTGGATAGGCTTTGGGACTCCAGTGAACCACAGTGAGAGCCATTATCCAAAAATGGACAAAACGAAAAGGTTTGGGTACGTTTGGATTGTTTTTTTCCCCCCATAATCAATAAAATAATTTCAATTCTGCGTTTTGTATGTACTCGGGTTATATTGTTTGATGGTCTGAAACATGCAAGTATTTCAAAAATGCAAAAAAACAACAACTGAGAAGTTGTATCTGGAGATATAGAGTGAAAAAGAAGAGGAAGAGACACATGAGTGCTGCGTGAGTCAGTGTTGATGGCTGACGGTTACATGGGAAAAAAAACAGAGACACTTTAAAGCTTGGGTTTTGTGACATGATGTCCAGTCTGCTTGTCCTAATCTGCTGTAATAGAATCCTGATTTCTTTGACTTAGAGATGAGAGTCACTGTGATATAGTGCTCAGGCTCCATCTGCAGTTATGGCCATCATAAAAGGACAAAGAAATATCTGACAGGTTTAAAGAAGAAATTGTCACGAAAAAAATTGCAGTCGAAAATGAAGAGCTGAAAATAAAATACCGAGCACATTATATGTCAGTTTTTGTGCATCACAGCTATTAATCAATTACCCGATGGGTGGAATATCTGAAAATTAACCAGCAACAATTTTGAGGATCAGTCAATGTAAAAAAAAAATAAAAAAAAATCTTTTTCATCTTCTCAGATGTGACAGTTTAATGTCTTTTGTGGTCAGAGTTGACAGTAATTAAATTATCTTCAGGTTTTTTACTGGACCAATTTGAATGCGTCACCTCAGGCTCTGAGAAAGGATAAAAGGCATTTGTCTGCATTTTATGACATTTCGTAGAATAAACATCAGATTTATTAGCGGAGACAATAAGTTGCAATCAAAATGTGCATTTATACAAGCTGACTGTGTAAGCAATAAGATAATAACAGCAGCTAATAAAATGCATCTATCCCACAACTCAATATCTAGACAGTTGATGTCATGTAAAATTAAATCCTGCTTTGTGTATCTCTCCTCGTTGTAGGAGTAAATGTAATCTGCTGGGTTGTTGAACACTGTAGCCACAAATGGCTAAACACCCCTTTGTTTTATATATGTCTATACTTCTTTCACCATTGTACAGTATACCAGGATGAGAGATGAATCAATATTTGAGATAGCTACTAAATTATGCATTTAAAAGGATGGTAAGCCATTTTGCACTGAGAGCTTCTACATGTAAAGCAGGGCCCTTTCATAGGACCTTTAATGGTTTTGTGGTGTCATTGTGGACCATTACACTGAAATCAGACCAATTTGATAATGGCTTTCTATTAGTGACCTTGGATGAAAGAATCACAGATAATCTACATCTAAACTAATGCATTTTGTCCTTGCAAGGACAAAGAATTTGGTTTAGAAATTGGCACCTCACCAAATAGAGGCGTCCATTCATCAGTGACGCTCGCACACAAACACACTCACATATACAGTTTATACAAGCGCACACTGCAATGTCGGTGAGCAGTAAGGGGGCAGCAAATCACCCTCTGACACCAGAGGAAGAGAGACAGCCTGGTAACCTTGTAAAAGACAATCGCTGAGGCCAAATTTAATGAAATGGCTAATAAAATTATTCGGCATATGGTCCCCAGTAATAAGAAACAGGCATGTCCCAACTTTAATGCTATTTACCCACCTGACTAAAGTATAACACTGATTTGGCACCTATGTCCAGATTGAACTGGAAAATGACTTGCTAATCTGTTTAGGTATTTGGAGTAATTGGGTCTGGTGCCAGTGAGGGGGATTTCCTTGACTGTTGAAAGTCTCTGCTAGTAGTCCATTCCCAGCTCCTTGGTATAATTACTCTGACAGAGCTGTGGCCACAGGGCCTGTGAGCAGGGCTGCTTTTTAAACTGTAAATTATGAAGGATTAGCATTTATGAATTTTAAATCAGGACTGTGGTAGGAGACACTAAAGCTGCTTAGTGATTGCAAACGGCAACGTCTAAGCAGGCAGCTCTACACCCCTCACTCTCCAAGCTGTTCAGTGTGTGTGTGTGTGTGTGTGCGTGTGTGTGTGTGTGTGTGGCTGTTTATTCAAATGTAGCTCCGCATAAACACAGAATGCTCAGACTGGACTCCCACTATTCGCTTAAAGCGAATAAGGATCTGACATCTTAACATCAGCCCCATCCCAAGCCGTACTGCATGTGTGTGTGTGCGTGTGTGTGTGTCAGAATGGGTGAAAGTGAAGGAAAGTGAGGCTGTGTTTGCCAACTCATGCGGGATGCTTCTCCCCTGTCACTCCTTCTCAGGCTGGTGTTCTGCTCTTCACTACTGTGTGTCACACTATGCAGAATATCCAATGGGTGATTATGTTAATGGGGGACTTGATCCATGTTAAATTATGCATAATGGATTGATGTGGCACAAAGTCATCAATTAGACAGATATCAGCACTAAAAAGTGTGACACAGCATAATCTTTTTTTTTTTCCAGCTGTTTTCAGTTGTCAGAATGGCAATACATGGCAACAATAAGACCTCGTGTGCATCAACGCACACAGGCTAACAACATGTTTAGCTATCCAGTTTGACTGTATAGCCCTGTTATTGTGTTGCCATCTGGAGTTGACCTTGCTTTGTCTCTGAATTTACAGTCATCAAGCTCTTCAGCTGAGGTGTGAGTCCATGACTGGCCTGTAGTGATATTTAACGAGGCTGGGGGACAGACACCACAAGAGGCCTCATGTCACACCTCTAGGAGCTGCTTGCACCAGGGTCACTGAGCCATGACCTCAAGCCTGCAGTGTTAACTGGTTTAGCCAGGTGGCAATAGCAGTGGGGGGGGGGGGGGGGGGGGGGGTTTGTTGC
>VOQK01011018.1:21002-46434 GCA_015052645.1 Benitochromis conjunctus | reverse complement strand
AAAGCAAGATGTTTCATTTAGATTTGGTGCCATTAGCCAGAGAAATAATGGTCTCAGTCAATCTTTTTTTTACAAGTTTTTGTAATTGTTACGACTTTCTGAAATTAAAAAAAATCAAAGCACTTAAAAAACACTGGCTGCAAAGGTCATTATACAGGATATGTTTTTTTTGTATTTCATGGTGGCTCAAAAGAGAGCTAAACTAATATATATGCAGACTTCATCTCTATGCTGCAGCATTTTTTTCACTCTTTAAGCCATCTTCTTATACAATTACCCTTGTCAATCAATTGAAATGAAATTTTTGAACTACCAGAGAAATGATGTAGATCTACCAGCGCTTAAAAGTCTGAAAGATATGTTTTCATAAAGCTGAAAACAGGCAAGTGAGGAAGTGTCTCTATTGATCCACCTCCCTGTAAATAAAACAGGGGCAATGGGCAAAAAGAAACAAACAACCCTGGCAGAGGGATGGGGAGAAAAAAAAATCAATAGGTTCCCTCACTGGTGGGTCTTCTCTGGTCAGACTATTCTCTCTGGGTTTGACTTTCTGCAGACAGGAGGAAGCACACAGCCAACATTCTCTTGATTTCCAAATTTCTTTTATAATAGGACTTCACTGTGAATGCAGCTCGTGTGCATTTAACCCACACAGCTACTGGAGAAGACTGCAGAATTGTACGGTTCAGGGTTTATCACACAAATGTTAGTGTGAGTTTTCAGAGGGGCTCGTGTGATTGTATGTTTCTATTTTAACAGAGCACGTGACCAATTTCAAATATCAAAATTAGTTTCTCAGCAGCGTGGTCTGTGAAAATAGTTGTGAAAATGCTTGTTTGAGATTAAAATAGTTACACAAGCGACTCAGTGGATTATTTTTACAGTAGGTCAATCATTTAAAGACACTGTGCTGCATTACTGTTACTCTAAGATACTTGGTTGTGTAAAACTCTCTACTATTATTACACAGCAACTGCAGGTAGGGTGCAGATAACATGGTGAAATATATATAGTAAAGCTATCTTAAATAAATACAAACAGACCTTAAAGTAAAATTTCATCTGTCAACCTTTTTTTATTGTTAATTATTGATTAAAAAAAAAACTGCACAGTGTGTGGACTGAACTTTTTCAGCTTCTGGACTGAGGCATGCCAGGGAAAAGTTTGAGAACCACTGTACTAAATTAAAAACTCAAACACCCCCAAAACAGTTTAAATTACTTCGTCCATCTTTTATTTACAGTCTATGGTTCTCAAGAACTTTTTCAATGAACTAAAAAGTTTCTTCAGACCCCATACAGCAAAAACAACGCTGTATATAAAGTAAGAGATATTTTGTGCTGCTGCTCATCGATATTTAATATTTGCAAATTATGTCACTGAGTCAATGCATGACAAGACAGAGGTAGAAAAACAGATATACAGGCTGAAAAATTCTTGAGTTTTTCTTTTTCATGGGTGATGGAAAAGCAGTTGCTGAAAGTCCATATTCAGCACTGCAAGCCATAAACCCAAAGTGCTTGAGCGTCGTGCTGTCCTCTCCATATGTGACTTTCTGAATACAAGACACTGTGGCATGTCCTACAAGGAGAGAAGACGTATGAACTGTGCACAGTTTTTCACCTAAACTGAGAAAAGAAGCGCTGTGCAGTCGGTCCTCGGTGTGTCCAGACAGACAACAGATCATTACATTCTTACAAGTGAGGCTCCTCTGGTAAGTGAACTCTGCTGGGTCCCTCTTGTGTCTGACCTCTGTAACCCCATCCATCCTTCCATCCAATCTCTAAACAGCTCATAACAACCCCTTAGTTTAGGGTCGCTAGTCTAACCAGGGCTAACACAGACAACCATTCACACTGACATTCACACCTACAGCCAGTTCAGAATTGCCAGCACATATTAACCTAACCTCACCTCACCTGGAATTAACCTAACACATATGTATTTGGACTGTGGGAGGAAGCTAAAGTACCTGGTGGGAACCCACACAAACTCCAAACAGAAAAGGCCTCTCGCTGCTAAATTTGAACCTAGGACCTTCTTGGTGTGAGGAAACAGCGCTAACCAGTACACGTTCCTTGGTTGGTATTTTTTTCCTCATAATCCCATCCAAGGGTGAAAAAAAGATGATTCGTTTTAGTTTTGTGTCACGATCATAACATCGTGGATCTAATTGGGGCCCAAGATCTTGGTTTATTTGCCATCTCTCTGTCTGTCTTAAATGTGTGAGCTCTGTGCCAGCAGATTGTTTTCAGTGATGAATGAAATTAAAACCAGATCACATCATAAAGCATCAACAATTAAGCCATGAGTTTAGAGCCTTCGCTGAATATAGAAGAACGTGTGACATCATCTTGAGGGGGCAAACGCATTTAATCGTCCTATTTCCGTTATCCCATTTGATGTATTTGGCTGCAGTGTGGGTAAAACCAGGACAGTTGTGGACATTCTCCTCTGCATGCCTCTTTTTCTTGTTCCAGCTTAGTGGGCAATAAGGAATGCTGCCTGTTTCCCATTAGCAGTTTTATTTCACGGGAAATTTGCTTCCTGCTTGCTGTAATTGGTATGTAGGCACCTCCTGATGTGGGCATTAGGATTTTTAATACAATCTTTTACACAGGTGGGAATGCGCATATATTACCCTTTTACTTTACTTGCACAGTATTTGATTGCCATTCACAATTATTTACACTTATATTTTGTGAAACAAACCTGGAGATTATGTCTAATGTTATTACTTTTTTTTTTTAAACGCTCCACAACGGCGATCCTAATGCTGAAAACTTTCTTTTTTTTTCTAGAAAAAAGCAGGACGGTTTCAACAAAAGACACAGCTGTTTAAATCTCAGCAAAAGCAGACTTGTAGTAAAAGGCAACACACTGAGACGCTTCTCCCTAAAGACACAGTAACAACAGAATTGGCAACAACAAAAGGGCCGCATACAACATGTTCTTTTAAGATTATTTGTCCATGTAGCAAGAAAAAGGGAGTTACTTACTTACATCCTGCTAATTAACTCTACCGGCGCCCTTTTAATTCATAATATTTCTAAAGGTTTTGGTTACTGCAAATTGATAGTCAATTGTGTGGTTGGAATTCAAGACACATGTGGTACTTAATGGCAAAACTGCAGCAAGTCTTTTATCCAGCAAAGGCCAGAGCTGGGTGCCATAATGATATTCATTTTCTAACAGGAGAACATTCTAATGGGCAATTAAGATGATCAAGCCTGCCAAGATACACGTGAGGTACGGTGTGCCGGTGCCAGTGATTACGTGTCCTCCACCCCTGCCTCCTTCCTGCGCTGGCCCGGGCTTTGTCTTATATGTGTGCATAATAGCAGGAAGGGAAAGAGGGAAGAGGCTCCAAAAGCACAATATAATTGAACTTTCCACATTATTTCTCACTAATATGTGCTGCCACTTGGTCTCATTAGTGGAATGATGTGCTCTGCCATTCTGGAATGAACTCTTTGCCCAAGTAATTAAGGCTCCTAAAGTTTCTAGTCCTTTGTTTAAAGAATTCGTCCTTGTGCTCTCCATGCCCCATCAGCTGCCTAATTAGCAGGGCCTTTGTGTGATTAAAAATTCTCACAGAGATTCCGTTGGATATTTTCCTCTGTTAATGAGTGTTTGTGGACAGCTGGGAATGAGCGCAGGCTCCCTCCTCGTCGGACCTCCTGTGCATTGGGCAGACCTCTGTCAGAGCCCAAGAGTGAGAGCTGTCATTTTCGTAATGGGGATGGAAATTGGTCAAAACCTACCAAGTCCCCCACAGGAATGGAAATGCCTTGAAATATAAATGAGGATGAATATTCATATTTCTTTCACTTCAATAAAAAAAAAAGTGCTGAGTATTAATATACATGTCTGTCAGTTAAGGCAGCACAAGGAACTCGCTGTGCCGTGTCTGCCCATTAACGCAGCCCTTGGCTTCATTTGCTATTATCCTCAGGTTCTTTTTCTCCCTAAAGTTAGGGTCAGCCCCCTCCACTGAGAATTGCACATTGGAGGCTTTCCTTTTGTTACAGTTCTCCCACTTAGTGGAAAGAGAGAGAGAGCAAGAGAAGGAAGGCCCTGAAAGAGACAGAAAGACATTTAATGAAGCCCAATCGGAAGTAAAGTAAGCAGGGGTCAAATCCAAATGAAAGGAACAAGCCAGTTATGTGTGCACTTGGAGGACAGCAGAAATCCAGAGGGAGAAAAAGGGGAGAAAAGCGGCGACACTGAGAGGAACGGGAAGTAGTTCACACCGGTTTAGCTGTCTGGGACAGAAGCACTTCAGCCTTGCAGCCGATTCCTTCCAAGCTGTCTTTATTTGTCTCATGATGGACTCACAATGCGGCGACAAAAGAACGTTAATGTAGCTTTTCATATAATAGCTCACTTCTGCATATATATTTAAATAATGAGCTGAATCTGTTTCACACACAAGACATTGACCAAGTATGAGAGGAGACATTGCCCCCAAAATTGCAAACAAAATTAAAGTTTGCACACTTTGAACCACAGTCAGCATAGTTTTTAAAAGATCGGCGTAAACACAAACAGTCATAATGTAACTATACATTTCTGTTGTACTCCTAGTGCTACTGTATGATACGACATGTCCTAGAAGAATTTTGATTATTAACCTTTCAATGTGATTTTCAGACTCATTGAGCATGCACAGAAGTGTCCAAAGTGAAGGTTAAAGAGATTAGGTTGATTATCAAATAATAAATCAGCCAGCGATTTTCCGGCCTCACATGATGTATTTGTTGATGTTTGGACCCTGTCTCCCTGCCATCTTATCATATTAAATTTGCATGTTTTTTTGATCTATAAAAGGCCTTTGATGTGTTTACTCGCCTCTCCCTGCATTAACCGCTATTTATGTATACCTGTAGACCTCTCACAGGAATCCTTCCATGGTGAAAAGTTGGGTCCTATTTGGATGGAGTTAAATTTCCTGGATGCATTGAGCTCTGGGTAATTTGTTTGTTTTTAATTAAAATCTAATGTAGCTTTCTCAGGGCCTGGAAACTCTGCAGCTCTGCCCAGTGACTGGGGGATATTTAATAAGCTGCAGTGCTGAAAGTTGTTTCATTAGGTGTGAAAAGGGCTGATAACTCAATAGCCACCAGCCAAACATCCTCTCTGTGTTGGTTTCCTGCCTCTTTAATCTGTTTTTTATTCTGCTTGGCATGCTGTAGCAGTAAAGGGGACTTCACAAAAAGGAAAAGACATTCATCACCATCGGGCCTCCGACAAACCAGGGTGACAGAGCGAGCCAGCTAGTTTGGCTGCGAGAGGAGATGATCAGACTGCAGAGCACCACAGCTACAGCACCTTGTGTGAACTTAGGGATGAAATTGTGTGTTTATGCGCTGTCATTTTATTTGCACATTGTGTCCTTTGAGTATAATCAATAATTGTCTCACTTGTGAGTTAATAACATCAAAGCCCCATAGCCTTCAACAACATGTTCCCTCATCTATTTCCCCTTATTTATTCCATCCTTATCTTTATACAACAACATGGTGTCAAATAATAATAATATGTGCATAAAGGCTGCCAAATCACTGATATTTAGAGATATTCAGTACAGTGCCATCATGATCAGTCATCTTTCAACTCTTTTCGCCTTTAAAAACTATTAAGAGTAACCCTTGAAGCTCTTTTCTGAAATGAGTGGGTTTTGTCATATCTTAGACCTGCTTATTAAACAAAATGACTGGGTTTGCATCAGAAGTTAGTCAGGGTGGGCTCTGCCTGCAGCTACCCTAATGGTCATCAAACCATATCATTGCTGATATATACTGAGGTGTCAAAACTTGTCATTAATTACTTCACTTCAGTGAGGTTTTGGGGCATTCATTTATTCACAGCTCTCTTAAGGTCCCGCCACAGCATTTCCTATTACAGCATCTCGATTCTTTCCTTTTTCAGCCATTCTGTTGAAGATTTGCTGTTGTGCCTAGGATCATTGCCTGTTGCATGACCCAATTTCACCCAAACTGTAGCTGTCATACAGACAGCCTTACATTTATCTTACTTTATAATTATTTAGTATACAAAGGAGTTTATGTTTGCCTGTGGCTTTTAAACAAGCACAAATCATCACTCCTCCGCCACTGTGCTTGACACTTGGAAGGGTCACATGTATGACAGAAGCTGGACTCTCAAGGCAAAATTTAATTAAACCAAAAAAATACACATATAAATTTAGATGGAGGAAGTAAAGACCACAAAAATCAGTGAGTTCAAAAATTTCCTGAGCTCCAGAGGCACAAATCAACACAAGATAAACAGACTAGAGACTAATGGGAGCAGTAAACAGTCTTGTGGCACAGGCTTGAGACACAGATGATCTGACAAAGGCCAAAGGGAAGACTACAACCATATATAGATGTAGAGTGGCGACACTTGGGGAACAAAACGCAGCTGAACCAGATCAGAAAATGAAACACTGAAAACAATGCATGAGAGACAAATGACTGATAATATAACAGGAAGTGAAATGACAGAGACCTAACATAAAGACAAATACTTGGCAAGATACGAGAGATTTGCTGGGACACCCACTCCAGAGAAGATTGTGTGTTAACACACACCTGAATGCCCCAGACCACACCTGAATGCCCCAGACCAGCGGTTTTTATACAGGTACTCACAATTGCTGATGATCAGTTAATCAAAAGCTTTAGATTATCAGCACCTGGCTGTTACTTACCCTCTTAATTTCTTTGGAAACAGTAAGTGTATACTTATGGTGTATGCATTGCATACATTCATGTGAAAAACATACTTGTTTTTTTACTATTCTGACTAGACTGGCCTAACTGGCCATACAATAGTATGATCCAAATGTTCTATCCTAACATAAGCTGCGACAGAAAGTGCTTAAAGCGGCAGGAGTTTAACATTTATTTTTATGCAAACAACTGGTACAATAAAATCAGAACAGACAGACATCAAAATATCACATTTCTTTGTACACAGTGTACACAGTCGTCAGTTCTCTTTGAGGAGTTTCTCTGCCATGTTGAGCCATTGAGGTCCTGGGCATTTAATCAATGTGAAAATCTACAGTAGAGGTTTTTTCCCTTTACCTGAAAAATGTTACAGGCCAAGTCTCTTTCTTCATTCCATACTGAATGTATAACACAGTCCCTAATTTGCTGCCAGAGATCTGTGGCATACTTGAGTGTTCCCCCTCCCTCATGCACTCACTCCTTCAGGGAGGACTTCTGAAGCTTACAGTAATAAGGCGACAAGTATGCCTCCGTGCGTTGAACTACATCAAGCCCGCTAATCCTTATAGAGTGATGCCGCCCACTGATTTAGATTGCTATTATGTGTTTCATAAACGTTCCACTCTGAGGTTTTATATTCAAAAAAACTGGGGAGGTGGAGGTGGAATAGACAATGTAAATGGTCCTTTCATTACCATTCATCCCTCTGCATGCCAGAGTTTAAACAGGGCAACATAGATGTGCTCACTCAATGGCTCTGTTCCACCTGAGATGAAAGGCTATTTACATCCAGCGATGATGATGATGATGATGGTGATGGTGATGGCAATGGCTGTGGGAGCTGGCATAGTTTCCAGGCGACCGGGTTTCCCAGCTCGCTGTCATTTGCCAGGCTCTAAGAAGCATACTGCTAGAGCTTTGCGGAAACTGTGGCCAACACACCTAATTGACCAGCGGGACTGTGCCTTTAAGTGAAAACACAAGTAGAACACCTGAAGAAATGAATCTCCTCCTTCTCTGTAGATGTATGTGACCGCACAGAACAATCTCAGGTCGCTGCTTAATAACTGCGAAGCCCTTTAATTGTCTAATTTGAGATACAGAGTGAGCTTGATCTGTAAATGTGAAAACCTTGGGAAAGTGGACCACAAGAATAACTGTAAAGCCAGAAGGAAAGTTTTTTATTTCATGCAGCCCTGATAAGTTGATTGCAGATAAGTGTTATTCATTACAGTGAGCAAGCCAATTAAAAAGACAGTTTTATCTAATTTGATAGTTAGACATAATTTGAAAGAATTTAGACTGAAAACTCTCAGTTAATAGTGTGGTTTAATTTAATTTTACACTTTCTTTCCAGAGTATTGGATTAAAAGGATTGAAACTTTGTCTTCCAATTGCACAACTCCATTGGGCTATTTAATTAGCCATTTTGCTGCTCAGACATGTGCATAAAGCAAAACCCCATACTCCATATCCCAGAAAATAAATGAATAATTAAAATAAATGTATGCTTAAAGGCAATTAAAGCAGTAACTGCTTTAGCAGCTACATTAGTACCACTTGTCCCAGAAAGTGTCTGTGAGGAGAGTAAATGCGCACACGCTAGTGCTGCCTTGTGGTCTTCTAGGTGGAAAATGGCTCCACAGCAAACTTGAGGTAAGAAAATGGAACAACTGAAACAGGTTCCTCTATTTTTCATGAATAAGGTCACTTATCAGTGAATGTAATGTCACCAAGTTCTCTTCATCAATTCAATAACAGTGTGAAAGTGGAAAAAAAATAGTTGGGTCATTTCTTTGTAATACACCCCTGGGCTTTTTATTATGACTTCATTTCCCGTTGTAATATTGGGACGTCTCTATAATTGTAAAAGTGTAATAGACTCTAATATAATTTCATTTTGAACCCTGAATGGTCTATGCCATCTCTGCTCAATTTGAGTAGAATAATGATTTTTAATGTCCACACATGGCTTCCTGTGACCTTATTCAATCTCTGGGCTGATCAGGAAATATATTGATTCAATTACAGTGCTGATGACAGGCGAACAGAGGAGAGGAGGGAAAAAAGGTCAGCATATATTTGAAAATGTAAATCTTAACAATGTCTTTTAGGTTTGCTGGAGAAAAAAAAAAGCCATTATCAAATGCCATTTGGCTCCAGTGGCATGTAGCCTTCTGCCTTTTTCTCCCACACCGATGGGAATAGTTAGAATATTTAGGATATCCATAGTGGATTTTTCTGTTGTCAGCATGTGAGTTATATTCAGAGCATGTTCCTCTATTTTGCTGTTTGCTGTGATTGTAGTGGAATATAATGGTTCACATTACTTCTTGAGCATTACATGTCCACAACTGGCCTTTTGGAGACTTCCTAATGACCTTGAGGTAATGACTTTACAGGCTTTTGTATATACCGCACAGCTCTTTTGCTGCATAAGCTTCTCTATAAGTAAGTTAGCTTAGGCTGTCTGCACTCAAACACCGAACAAAACCCTCAAATTCATGTCTTTTCAAATTACATGCACACCACACCAGGCTCTGCTAATTATTTGTTTGGTCATTAAAAACTCATTAAATTTAAACTGTTCATTTGCATACCGCTGTGTGTCGCATCATAAATTATTAATTGTAGATAAATAAATGAATTCAATTAGAAAAGTAAGTAATGTAACATATGCGCCGGCAGAGATCTCGTGTTCGTCTTTCTTTTGACATTGAGGTTTTTTTTTTTCTCTGGCTTCAGATAAACAAAGTGCCGCGGCTCCTTTTCCAATTGTCCGCATCAAAAGCTCGTCATAAAACAAATGAAAAAAGTTATTGTTGAAAGGGAATGACTGAACAAAATGTGAACTCCAGAAAGAAGATTTGAGGCAGTGCTGACGATTGCGGATCACAGCCGCTTTGCCGAGATGAACATGCTAGTAAATTCTTTCAGCAGACAAAAGTGGAAAATATTTTTTCTTTTTTTTTATGTTTTCTCTGATTAACTCCCCCCTCCTCCTCTGTTGTAACTGTTTGGCTTTGATGAATATGAATAAATTGAGTTTTTGTCTTGCTGACAAATATTTAAGCAAACCAGCCAAAGAAAGGCAATTTTCTTTAACCCAACTCATTACTTCACATCTGTATGTGTTTTGTGGTTGGATCATCTTGTCTCAGGGCTCAAATAATATCCCATCTCATTCCAAACAATTACTCTGCAACCCAACTCTCGTGCTTTTACTTTGTGTGCGCGTGTGTGTTTTATAACTGCTGCTGTTGCTGTTTGTGTTGTTTCACTTACTTTATATGCCCACTATTTTCCAGTTCCAGGGATTGGTAAATGTTCACCCTTTTTCAAATCACTTCATTAATTAAATGGGATTGGGAAAGGTTCTGAGCTAATGGATTAGACTGGGGCTGGCTGGTTCAGGTCTTTTACCAGAGGTCACATTTCATTTGCTGCCTATGTCAAGCGACCAGCAGCAGGGCCTCAGAGGCAATCTAATCAATGTCTGCGTGCCATAGCCCTTGAATGAATCCATTAAAGTTATGTGGATGCATCCTGCACAGAGGAAAAAAAACGTCTCCAGATACCTCTGATAGAAATTAGCCATGAATTAGGAGAGAGGCTGGGCTCATTCTGGATTCCAGCCAAAGCAGAATTAATAGGCCATCAGAGCCTCTTGTGTGTTAAATCCCATTTGTTCGCCCGTGGTTTATGAAAGTGCCTTCTGCATTGCTCCTGGCTTGGTGTGAGACCCCCGAACACCCACCACAAAACTTTGCTCATTAAATAAATTTCTGGGAGGAGACGAAGCAGGGAGGGCTGCAGATCAGGGACAGAGCTGCAATCTAGGCCTGTCTTGTTGGAGATGATCATTCTGAGGGGGCCGGCTGAGCCGAGGTTGTGATTGCATTTGGGGTTTGAATGGTTTTAGTCTGCAGCCAGGAATGGAGCTAAGAGGACTTTAGCTGGACACTGGGGGGACGGTAGCCGTGTGGGCTTCTTCAGCACCAACTTTATCTAAGCAGTGTCCACTAATCCCACAAATTGATCCTCAGTGTTTCTGTGTTTAAGCAGAGGAACAGCTCTGACCAAATCTCTTTGGAAAAGAACGTCTGAAATGCCTAAACCTATCAGAGGGAGAGGTTTCACCACTTTGTGGCACACCATCATTATTTTCTGTATGCCTGAAAACATACTGCATCATATGAGATAATTACTGGACATACTTTCCTAAAAGAGTAACAGCTTTTGGCATGTCTGACTCACAAGTCAGAGTGTGCAGATTGTTGCTTATAATGCGCTTGCGCATTATCTTCATCCCTGCATGCTTGTTTGTCTGTGTAAGTGTACACACTTCATTTTAATTTCTTTAAAAAAAAATTCAGTTGGACCAAATAACCGACATTATTACAATTCTAACTGAGTCAGACAACTACCATTTCCATCTGTCCGTCTTATCCATTTCAGGGCCGCGGGAGCCTATCCCAGCTGTCATGGGGCAAGAGGCAGGGTACATCCTGGATTAGCCGCCAGAATGTAGCAGCACTAACACAGAGAGACAGACAACCACTCACACTCACATTTACACGTTCTTCTTGCTGTGAGGCAACAGTGCAAAACAGAATATAGAGTTTAGTAGTTTAGCTCTAAGATCCTCACAAATATTGCTACAGGCACAAAATAGGGTGTGATAAGCAAATTTTTTTAGCTACATACTTTGAAACAATTGCTGACTAATACCAACCAACCACAGTCCAATTAGCCCATGCTGAAACAGTGTGCATGAGCTAATTGTAACATGATATGAAAATGATGCATGTACACGGCTGTGCAGGATGATAACACGTGAAATCAGGATACACAGATAAAGATACTTAAAGACAAACAATAAGAGAAGACAGAACTGGTAAAGAGAATATGAGCGGTGTAAATGTGAGTGTGTCACACCAGTTCAATTTTCAGCATGACAATGATCTCAAACACATTGTTAATATGGTACAAAACATGTTTGGATAGAAAAACACACAATGGAACACAATCAGTCATAAACTGGCCTTCTCAGAGCTCGGACCTCTACATTATTGAAGCAGTGTGATCATCTTAACAGAGAACAGAACAAAAGACAGCCAACATCCAACGACGAGCTTTGAATGTCCTCCAAGAACTCTGACATATTGATATATTAAATATTCAAATCAACCATGATGCCTGTTTTTCATTTCCTATTAGTAATCCTAGTAGTCAAGTAGAAAAATTAATCCATTTGTGTTACTAAAAAAAAAGCAAATAAATACAAATTCCTTTTTTTTATTAGCCATTTTCTGGTTCTCGTGTTAGCTTAATTAGCTAGTTAGCAACAAATAACACCTGCTGGTTACAGATGTCAGATTCACTATCTGAAGCCTATTTTTGTCTACTGAATAATTACTTAGAATAATAAGTGATAAATCATTTTAAAAACTGTAAACTGCATGTGTGCCATACGAGAATGGGAAGTTAATGAGTGCAGAGCCTCGCAGACAGTCAAGTGGGCAGGATGTTTTCAGTGGCAAGGTAATTAAGAGTCTTGTGATGTAACATCACAGACGGCAGATGTAGTGATCTGCTGGTAAAAAGCAGCTAACACTGCTGCCTTTAACGCGGTTATTGAATGTCATAATGTCACAAAAAAGTTGCAAACTTGGAGGGTTTTTAACTGAAGGTTTGGAGTCAAAAATGAAAAACAAAAACATTAAACGTAGTTCCATATTCATCTGAGCCCACTGTATGCAACAAAAGGCATACTCACTCACCTTGACAAAGCTGCAATAATCGCCAAATGAACTGTTCCCAAACAAATCAAGCATTCAACCAATATAACATGGAGATGTGCAACTCAGAGGGGACGACTCAAACTGCTGCTGCACAGAGAAGTTTGCATACTGAAACCACAGGAGAGCCATTACAGCTCAACCGTTCTCTTCACTGCACTGATAAACAACAATTCCCAGAGTCCCCTAGTCCTCCATTGTCCGAATTTACATGAGGTTTGGGGGCTTCAGCACATGCGAGTGATAGAGGTCAGAGCAAGTGTGTATCCACAAAACACACGCAAGACAAGGTGAACGAAAACTTCCCCTAGAACAGCACTCGATTCAGAAACTTTTGAATTGCTTGGACATAGAATTACAGCTGAATGTACACATATACTGTACTGATACCTATGAATGCGCGCATGAAGCATGCACACGGTGCGTTCATGTACACATGCACACGCATGCCAGTGCAGTTATTTTCATGCTGTTGTAGACACACTATATGCAAATGAGATCTAAAATGGCTCTCATGCTTGCCCTCTTCCTCCGGTGCCAGAGTCACGCATCATTGTCAGCAGCCAGCAAAACAAGATGAAATAAAATTCTAAGCCGTCCTGGCAGTCAAGGACACCATTCCCTCACCGTAATAGCCTGTATCGCCTAGCCACTCCATGTGTAGCTTTTCTTCATTGCTCTGGGCTTTTATTCCTGGCAATAAGCTCTTTATCACTCCTCAACACAATTCATTTAAAACCACCGTCAAGAAGCAATCAAACCTTAAGTAAGAGGATTCAAAGTCAGTGTGTTATTGTTAAGCAAAGTAGCATTACTTCATTTACATAATGCACCCAGACAGAGATGCCAAATAGGTAATAATAAAGAACAGCACGCAGGAAAATAAACAGTTAATATTTGTTCTCAATGATAGGCCCCCAAATTTAAATTCAACACTTCATGCGCCCGTGTTGTTTCCTCTTCTCTTCTTTCTCTGGATTGCCTCCTTCCCTGCCTCTGGAATGGCATTATGTTTAGGTTAGTTGTCTTTCTGCCTTGGACACCTATGATTTAGCAATTCTTGACATATCCATTACGCCACACAGATTGGCTGTTGTCCGTTCCCTGTGTCTCGGAAACCTATAGAAATGACATCTACCCTTCCATTTTTTTTCTCAAATGTCCTCGATTCACAGGTGGTGCATTTAGAAAGAAGTGGATTCTAATTTCAGGAGTGTTCTCTTACTATTAACTATAGCTACAGGAGGAACATCAATCTTGACAAGGTCTTTTTGAGCCATGTCTAAAAATGCAATGCCATTGTGTGTTTTTCACCTGCTCGCCACAGTCTGACCGTAGAGGGGCATTTCGATTGCCTGTTTTAAAGATTAACTATCTGCTTTATTTTTCTCTCTATAACAGTGTTTGGGAAATGGTTCACATGTCATCACTGTATATCTTTTGTATGTTGATTGCTTAGGTCGAACAACTCATCTCATCTCTCCCAGAGCAGAAAGTCAGTCAGTTTTATAACAGGTGCAATCAGTGTCATCATCAGCACCATCATCTTCTTCGTCCCTGCAGTGTTTACTTTACCGTGAGCTTCATCTTCCACCTCCAGCACCTCTTTCATTGATGTTTGCTTGTGGATTGATCTTCATCCTCACATATTTGCAGTTCTGTTGAATCTTAATTTTTAAATTCATGACTTTCTATAATAATTGATTAGGTGAAAGAGGAAGTTCATAAGGCGGCAACTGCATCAACCTATGAAAACAGACGCATACACACGCGCACACACACATGCACACACACATGCACACACAGAGCTTAACGTGTCCTTATTAATAATGCTATAATTTTCCAATTTCTGTCCTTTTTTAATCTCCATGTACAGTACTGTGCAAAAGTCTTGAGCCACCCTTTATGTTTTGCAAAGAAAAAGGGAAAGTGGTGCAGAGATTTATCGAAACATCTGCAAACATACATGAAAACACAGTATATAGGGTAAAAAGGGATATCATATATATATGATATATGATATATATGATATAGGATATCATAGCATATCATTCAAATGAGGTTGAAAGTCATTTTCTGGTATGACCTTTATTCTTCAACAGAGACTGAACTCTTACGCAAACTTTCTTGTAATTTCTTAAGTAGTCTTCAGGGATAGTTCTCCGGGCTTCTCGAAGGACATTCAAAGCTCTTCTTTGGATGTTGGCTGACTTCTTCTGTTCTCTGTCAAGATGATCTCACACTGCTTCAATAATGTTGAGCTCCAGGCTCTGGGGAGGCCAATCTAAGAATGATAGTGATCCCTTGTGTGTATTTCTGTCCAGCTATGCTTTTACTGCACAGACAGTTTGTTTGGGATCTTTGTTATGCTGAAAAATGAACAGTGTGTCCCCAACAAACACAGCTGAAATGCAGCCCTAGACCATGACAGAGCCTCCACCGTGTTTTACAGATGGCTGTAGACACTGTTGTACTCTCTCCTGACCTTCTCAGTGCATACTGAGGACAATTTCACATTTGGATTCATCACTCTATGAGAGTAGTTGCCACTGATTTTCACCCTAATCCTTGTGTAATTGCATACCTCAGCTTAAGAATAGCTTCTTGATAGCCACTGAGACTGTTTCTGATGAGACTTTAGTGAACAGTAGATGGATCAGTTGGAGGGCCAGATGTATCTCTCAGATCCTGTTTTAGGCCTTTGCTGGAATTTTTTCCTATTTCTTAAGGAAATGACTTTGATAGTACTCCACTTGTCCAGTTTCCTTATATTTTTAAATGACAAGCTGGACAACATGCCAAGATATGTTAAGTGTTTGGCTAATGGATCTTTGGGAGTCACCTGGTTGGTGTATATCTGTCAAACTGTGTTATCATTGGCATCTTTATAGATTCAACTAAATAAATTGGAATAAATGTGTGTTTTGAAACGCATTGCCCAAATACTATGTAAAATTGGTTCTTTGCTAAATTGTCTTTTATGTGTCGACAACACTGATTCATCCCTTGAGTTAGGTGCTTTTTTATGCTTGAATGATTCACAGGTCAGTCTAAAGTGGAACAAACAAAAGAATATGTTCATGTACAAGGAGTGAAAATGAGTTAAAAAGCAGCCGATTGCCAAAGAAAAATGACAAAAGAGCCTCAGAAAGACTGAAGAACTCCTTCTGAAGACGATTTCAAAACATTATAAGAAAGTCTGGCTCCTTGGAAGCAAAATCTAAAGAAATATATAATGGGGGTGGCTCGAGACTTTTGCACAGGACTGTGTAAAATGATCCTTTCCATAAAATTTGTCTTCTTGAACGATGACCTTGAGCTTGAAACTTCCACTTCATTGTATTTGTTTCATTTAATTGGATACAATAAGATGGTCCTTCACAAACGCAGAGGTATTTAGAATTAAGTCACAACTTGTGAGGCTGTTTTGATTCAAGTTATTATCCACCTAATAAATGGTGGTGTTTGTTAAACATAGTTCTATGTGTGATGGTTTAATTCCATGTCCACTGTCCCCTTGTTCTACTGCTTTCCATTTAATATGGCAACTTCATCACCAGGGAGATTAAAGCTAATGCCTAAAGGAGCACAGCCCAAAATTGAAAAGAATTAACTCTAATTAGCACGCTGACAAATGGCTAATACGGTGGCAATTGTTATATTTTTATTATATAACCTGTAATCGTACCCTTGAGAACCTCATTTTAAGTTATGCTGAAATGAGGTTGAGGGTTATTTCAATTTAAAAAATCATTTTCATTTAGTAAAATTAAAAACGCAGGGTTAAAAAGAAGCATGTCTTCTGTCAGAGCTCTGCTCTTGCCAGGGTCTTCACCCTTCATGTTGCATCCTTTAGCAAGTGTGACACAGCACCTAACGATAGGTAAGCCCACCACATCAAGCTCAGCATCATTACACCGACACCACAACCCCAGCAGGCAGTACAGCACATAAAAGACCCTGCAAACGGTCCCGTCAGCCTGTAAACTCAGCTAATTAACAGTAGCTTCATGCTTTTTGTACGTTGCCAGCTCTGCGTGCTTCTTCAAGGCCACAGGATGTAAGCCATGCAACAATCTGCAAGCCAATTGTCACACACCGAAAAAGTGAGACGGGTAGTAGTGAGCAGGGATTTACTGGCTGTGATAGTTATTGAATGGAGTAATTTTTTTTTCGCCTTTGTCACCTGCTGCTTGCCGTTGCCGCTGCCCTCGCCAATGTCTTTCCTCACACAGACAGTAATGAAAATAATAATAATGATAAGAATAGCATCACTTCAATCTCACTTTCAGTGATTACATTGTTCCTCCCGTTTCCGTTTCTGCTTAAATTATATTTAACTTCATCTGCTGTGGTCCGCAAACAGGATTACTGGTACTTATCTGAAATGAAAGTGCATTTTTAACGCAGTTTAATAACGAGAGTGGAAAATCCAGTCCATAGCAATAAAGCTGAAACTAATTCATTTCAATGGCTGTCGGCACAGAGTGTTTCCATTCTTCCTCACATGCCCATTCTTACTGTTTAAAACTGTAAAAGAAAGGCGGCAGAAGGCCATTTGTGTAATCTGCCGCCGCCTGACACGAACATGGTGATCACAGAGCCACTGAGGAATCTTCATCCAGCTTTTAAGAGGCTCTTCAAAGAGCCACTAAAAGGCTGGCTTAAAAGCAACCGAGATCATCAAACTCTGCAACTTTTCTTAAGAGTCTTGAGCAGAGTGGAGGGTGAAAGGGGTGGACTGGAAGGATGGAGGGCGGTGAAGGGGGGGGAAACTACCGCATATCCTCGTGCATCTAAAGTGGTCAGCAGTTTGAACCTGTCCGTGCCTCCTGTTCCATTATGGAATAGTAACACAGGGGCCTGTTTGTTCGCCAAACACAATTAACAAGGTTTCTGCTGCACATCAATACTGCTATTTGCATAGGGTATTGATCTGAAGTCCTTATAATCACAAAATGTTAATTGCACCAATTAATTCTCAATCTGTTTGTGCCCTTGTCTGGCCGCCTTGAGCCCTGAAGGTCAGTGTGAAAATGAACTGCTCTTTGATTCTCCTCCAGGAAAAGATTTTTCCCAAGACAACACACTTTGCTACTCTGAAATCAAAAGGCCCTACCATCCTTTATCATTATTATCATTCCATGTGAGTAGCAGCTAATGGGTTTAAAATCTTGTGATCTGATTTGTCCTTTTAAGCAAGGTTTTTCTTGTCTCGTTCATTAACCAGGGCTGGCTCCACTTCTCTGCAGCAGAGCTGTGGCTATTTACACCTCAAAGACACAGTATCCCCTTTATATTGACTAATAAGTCATTTTCTGAGACAATGCATTGCCCATTTGATTCATAGCCTATACACACTGTGTGTGAATTTCCTCTGTCTCTGGTCCTGCTGCTACACCATGTTATTACATGTTGAAGCATGACCTCCTGGTTTATTGTCTGTTTGAGATGATCAGAATAATAAGTCAGAGCTGTCTATTCGCTACTCTTCTGTCTGTAATATGTAGGTAGGCCTCGCTCCTTTGTTCTGTGCCACACTCATATATTTTTCTATCTGAACATCACAGCATATATATCGCTGTAATTATCATTTTAAATGGGGTATACATGCATTTTGTATATACTGTATACATAGTGAAAATAAACAAATGTGAATAATAACACTACACATTTAATATGACTTATTTAAGCCACAAGAACTAATTATATTTTTTGCACTGGCTGTATTTACCAGTATTGATTGCAGTCTCCGTTAATTGCTTTTCCCTCTATCTTGATACAGTCAACAACAAGAACGCAATTATAGGTTTTGCAACGTGTTTCACTCGCTGATATCTGTACATAACAGTGCACAAGGACCTCTCTTCCAGTCCCCGTCATCCATGCCTGAGCACAGCCAAATGAAAAATGAGCCACCCTGTGTGAAAGATGAATTTCAATCCACTACACCTGTGCCACCCCACCAAATGAAAGGACTGATTGCCTCCAATTGCATATTTAAAATGCTTAATTCCTCCATTAAGGAACCTATTTACATGAATTAGGGACAATTAGCATTTTCAGACCCACTTCAACTTTGTTCGCCCCCATCCATTAACATTTGAAAGTGTCGGCTGCCAGACACAAGAAAGCCCCTCCATCTGATTTGTGCTGACCCCCTATGATGGCTGCCTGAATGGACTTTTTTATCTGTACCACTTCACTAAGGAGAAGGGAGGGGTGAAGAGGATAAACTGGGGGACTATAGTAAGTCACCTCATCGTGGTTAATCAACAAAAGCCAGTGAATGAAAGACAACAAAGTGAAGGGCAAAGGGGTGTCTAATGGAGGGCAGCTAAGGTCCAGGTCTTCAGCATTACACACCTTTTATCTAATAGATACTACATTCATTTAATGCAGCCGAGCTGATGTTTTGTCCTTCTAATAGTGGGTTACACACTGAACAACGGTGGGAAGCAGACTCTCTGGCCTCTAAACCATCAGTAATAAAGTGGAAATTATGAAGAAAAAAGTTTCTAAAAGAGAGGAGAATGAATTTTAGTGTGTACACCTCTCAGATTTTTGAAATTACTGAACCTTGTAGCCAAATCCAGTCGACATAATGGAAAATGAGGCCTCTGTGAAGACTGTTTGTACACAGCCTTGAGTATTTCCTTCGGTCAGCAATTACAGCTTGTGATTCAAAGCGCTTACACATCCTTAAGATGAGCTTTTTGATGGAAGAAAAGCTGCCATCCTCTAATGAAGATGACAGAGGCCGTCTTATTCTCCAGAGAATTTATTAGAAGGGGGGGAAAAAAAGTGGGGCGTCGCATCATGTGAGTCATATGTAATGCGTTTTATTGTCGCAGGAGAGGAAGGGAGAGCTTGAAAATACATTAGAGTCTCTTTGAGCTGCATAAACCTTTGTGGGTTTGTTTTTGCTTGTGTACTGTATCTGTGTGAGGGAGAGAGAAAGCGAGGGAGTATGATTCTGCAGACATGTTTTTATGGGTTGTACTCGCAGTAAATCAGATGTTTTGCTCTAAATCAACATCATTTATACTATAATGTACTTTTGTTTGACTACCATGAGGAAAGGGGTTTGAAATACCACCTATACGTACCTACACGTCATCACATTTAAGCAAAGAAAGTTTGAAGATTTGGAAAAATTGTAGGCAATGTCACGTACTCGCATTGAACTTTTCTTATACTGCCGCATACCTCGGGCTTTATGCTACTTTTTGCTTCATTTCATCCATTACTGACTGTTAACCTAACGGGCTAATGCATCATATTGACTACACTCTGTCTCTCTGTTTGTCGCACTGGGCATTTGCATATTGAATTGCATCACATGACACAGATGGATGCAGAAAATTGCCACAGTCGGCAAGAACAGAGGAGAAATTTCTCCATGAATTACATTTCAAGATAAGCAAAACACCACTAGATCTGCAGCTTTGTCAGGCCTTTCTGAGTTTGGGTCAGATAGCAGAGCTCTGTGTGCCACAGCAGTGTTTTCTTTACATTAAATGGTCACATCATGTAGGAAGTTAACATACAGGTGGTAGTGAGAGGTCCCATTTCGCTGCAGGAAACTGTATGTGACAATAAAGGTTATCTATCTATCTATCTATCTATCTAGTGCTGAGTATTTCATTCTCGGGGAAAACTAAAAAGATACATTCCTTCAACACTGACAGAAAAGCGACAGCTTGACATAAGGCTAAGATCCCGAATAGTTTAAGGTTTAACGTATACAGTCTGCAAAAGCAGAAAAATAGATATTCTCCTATTCACTCAAAGAGTTATTAAACCAAGCAAACAGCAATGAAGTCTATGATTCACTTTAACCATCTTAAATTCAAACTTGATTAAAAATTCAAATTTAATGTAAAGAGGGAAAGTGCAACAGAGCCAGGCTGAAAAGGCCATCCATTAACTCCATGCTAGGATATAAACGGAGTGGAAAGAAGGTTGTTTTCTGCTCTGTAGCTTCCTTAGAAAAATGAATTTCATCTAACCAGAAGTTTTGCTAGCTAGAGGGCTTTGCTCTTGAGCCGAATTTGTGTAGTAAAGGGAGTGGGTCGGCTTGAAATGGCCTCCTCACCGGTTCAAATACCACTTTGTGCAACAAGAGGTAACGCTGAGATGGCTGACCCTAAGTTTGAAACACTCTGCCTAGCTGCTCACCGGCAGGAGTGTCTTTGCAAACACCATGAAGAAATCACACTAGCTGCGGCGGAAGGAGTGAAAGCCTATTCATGCAATCATATGTAAACATCATCACATGCTATGAAATGTACAGCGGGAAACTTTTATGCCCCGGCCACCTGTGTTGCCTTTTTCCTTTAAATCGTGATTGGAGGTGCTGAAGGTGACTAACAATCAGCTTCTGCAGAACATCCGCTGGATTTTTGTGCTCACTGCAGCTTTAGTCGATAGATTGCATCTTGTATATTCCTTTGCTTGTTACATCCAGTATGACATCGAGACTGACTGATCTAGCCACATTCAACCTGAATGTTCGAGTACCTCTCTGGGTCTGGTGTCAAACCACATTAAATGGCCTTGTATTATGCTATGTGAGATTAAACTCTGGCTTACTCCCCTGGTCCAAACATATGCATGGGGCTAGGTTAACTGGCAATTCTAAATTAGCTGTATATGTGAATGTGAGCATGAATATATATAATATATGAATATATATATATATATATATATATATATAGAGAGAGAGAGAGAGAGAGAGAGAGAGAGAGAGAGAGAGAGAGAGAGAGAGAAAGAAAGAGAGAGAGATTAATTGCTGAATCTCAAAAGGTGGACCACATCACATTCTAGTGCTATATCTATATCTTGTCTGTATGTCTGTATCACTAAGCATATGTAACAGATTTGATGCATACATTGTGAATATTTGAAACTGTTCATGTGGCCTGGGCCAGGTGTTTAGTGTGTGTAGAAATAAAAAAACAGCAAACCAAATATACAGAGAATCTAGTTTTAAAAGCTAATTATGTGTGGGTTTTTTGACTTATTTTTATTACTGTTTGACCACCGACATCAGATGGAGCCGCCGTGTGCCACTCTCATGAAACACCTTGCAGTCCTTCCAATATTTAAGGGCACAGCAAAGGACAGGCAAATACCATCATCTCACTGGATTTAGCAGCCTTATTGTACTCCCTCTGCACAAACTCCTTCTTTGATATTTCAAAATTGGTAACTTCCATGCTCTCCAGCAATTCATGACAATATAATTTTTCTTCCCTTACACTACACAAAGAGCCCCTGATATATTGATTAGGACTGATATGATCAGTCCAGTTTTATCATCATAAATGGTGCATAAAATAGTGTACAGATAGCATAAATCTCACTCCTGACAACTAAACAGATGTCAGCTTAAGTCCACACTACACAAGTGAATGCTATAATGAACACAGCCTCTTTGAATGCACATATTGTCTGTATTGCTAAGGACAGGTCCTACTTACTATCATAATTGTGCTATTGATTACACATAACTCATTTTGTCTGATTATGATTACAATTTCACATTGACTTTCCGTGTGCGATGAATTCGCTTTCCTGGTGTCACTCTTGTTGACTTGTATGATCTATGATTCATCGATACCATCGACTCTCCCAAAGTTCATCCATCCATATGTGACTGGCACACCAGTATTTTACATTTAAAAAAAAAAAAGATTGAGGGGAGGCAATCTGCATGTCAGCAAAATGTCACCATAATTGAGCTCGGCTGATGTTATTGTCCCTTAACGAAGTTCTGGCTGTTTTATAAACAGGGCTGGGACAAGAGGCATCAGTCACAAGGGAGACTGTTAACATCACCAAGGACAAGAACACCTCATAGGGAGGGCCACTCTCCCTCATATCAATTTAAATACATTGATTTATTTATCTATCTACAAGGTGTGGCTATCTATCTATGCATTGACTCACTACTGTGATGGCAGATGTGTTTACAGTTTACAGAACAAAAGGAGAACATCTACTATTTACAACAGCAAGAAAGACAGCACACCGAGGCTAATTGGAAAGGGCCTGTCACTGATTATAGACACACTAATGCACACCGTTTGTGTGTGTGTGTTTGTGTGCGCACGTGTCTACACATTGCCCATCTGTGCCCTGCGTGGGTGCATTGCTATTTGGTCCGCACACACCTGTGTAGGTCTGGCAATTGCTCCGCTGGTGGACACCGCTGTGACAGTGAGCTGCCCTCAGAGGTCTCTGGATATCCAGTGTAAATCCAGCCCAGTGGAGCTGTGAAAAAAGCTAATAATATGTTATTGCAGTCTAGGTCCCCCCGTCGCCTCTCCATCAGAGCACCACTGTCACCTTACACATGGACCACTGTGTGATAATGGACAATAATGCGGAGTAGCTGAGAGTGAGAAGTCCAATCTGCCTCCTAAGTGGTAAAAGGGCTGAGAGGAAAGCACAGCCCATATGCTGCGTGAGCGCTCCTGACTCTGAGGCCGTGTGTCATCTTATCATGAACCTGTGGCCACCCCTTCCGAAAGGTGATCATGCTACCGATTATTATCTTATTTCATCAATCGCAAAGGTTTCGTCTTAACGAGAGTGGGGCCTGTGTGAGATTTCTCAATGCAAACCTCGCTAATTACTTCCTCTTTCCCTGAGAAGTAAGGCTAATTAGCGAATACAACTCTACAGCTTTGTTTTCGTTATTACCGTTTCTTTTTTTTTCCAGTGATGCAGATACTTAAACCAGCAACACTTAGGACCATTGCCTAATTGTTTCATCATGATGTGTTTATTCATATTTAATGTAGAAGCATTTTCTCCTGCAAAAACACGGTCATTAGCGGGAGCTCTGCAAAGAAATAAATAAGCAGATTTGTTGTGAGAGGGTTTAAATTTCTCAAAGAGAATCTAAAATGATGCTATCAGTTGTGACTTTAGGCGTGTTTGCGGCTAGTGAAGCACCGCTGCCCGTAATCCAGTGAGCTATTGTTGTGATTTCTTTGTTTAGAGCAAAGTTTTAAAAAATAACCTTCAGAACATAAATAACAAGTCCGTTTTAAAACCTAAACATATTAAATATGCTTCCTTTGATCAGGCTGGTGTATCTGCTGTTGCTTACAGTGAACCATTTCCCTTTAGACAAATGTAAAAAAGCACAGTGGTACTGCTTTCAGCCAGACTGAGGCCTCTAGTGGCAGCTGAAGGTAACATCCTCACCAGTAAAACTTCTCTTAAACTTTCAGTATGACTTCATTAGGTAAAGGTTAACGGCAGTTGTTGAATTGGTTAATCTTCTGAACTTTTATAGTCTAGCCTTTTATACCGTGTACCTACAAAATACAACTAATTTTCCCGTCACTGTACCTCTTCAATGGGAGCTTTGTGATTAACACACTGCCAGCTGTCACACAAGCATCACAGCTGCATAACTCCTCAGGTTAGAGTGCATTTAAGACAGCAAATTACGGTCTGCCTTTCTAATTGTAATTTATTTAATGCTGTGAGGGCGCAGGGGGCATTTTATTTTCCGTCCGATGATTGAATTTCTGCCTCCTTTCCCGAGTTGTATTTTGGTGCGTGACCATGAGCTTTGTGGTTTTTCAAGCCTCATGGGACCAATTCCCATTATTTACTTGACTGTGACCCTGTAACGTGACCCTTGAAGTCTCTCATTCTCCAGGAGCCTTCTTTTAAATTGCTCATCTAATGGCGACCTGCATTTTTACTGAACTGTAATGAATGTTCCAATTACGCTGAAGGTGATGGAGGCGATTTTCGTATGATGGAAGAGGTGATTGGATCTCCCACACTCCATTTCACTATCTCTCTGCTCTTCAGGCATTCCCACAGACCTGTGGTCACCGCTAGCAGTTGGGAGGAAGCTAAGCCTCCACTTGTGGTAATGCACCCTCTCAGTGCACTGCCAAGCCGTGCACCAATGAGGTGACTACAGAATTAAGTGCTTGAAATAAATGAATTCATTCTGGCAGAAATGTGTCAAATGACCTTTCCGCTGCTCATTACACATGGTCCACATTACACCAGAGAAATGCTCCTGTTGTCTGGGGCTCCTTTGTCGCCCCCCCCACCCCCATCTGCCTTGTCAAAGGGGAATGGTAATTAATTGAAATCATTTCCATGTGTTAGGTTGTGTGAATCCCTCCTCAAGGTGTGTCAATGGGTCGATAGATATTTGGAGTGTATAGTGGAGTCAGGTGATAAGAACTCCAGTCATACTGTGCTAAATGACTGCCAAAGCTCCATAAAACCAATTCAAGGGCAGATGAGTTTGAGGGCAACAAGTAACAGAAAGAGAGGGGGAAAGGCATTGTCCCCAGCGGACTGTATTCTGACAGCAGACGATGGTCACTATCCACAGAAATTGCAGTGTTTTGGATCATTCAAGGCTGGGCACATATTTCATTTTCCACTCTTTTTTTCATTCTGATTAAAAGGTTGTTTGTGAGAACCCAAGAGTCTCCTTGGAGGTGGCATCCGCCTGCTTGACTGAATGCGGGGCATTTCACCGAGCTCTGTGCACAAGAGAAGGGAGCTTATCCAAATGCAGAAGCTTGCCTGTCTGCCTGCCAAAGAGAGATGTGGCTTTAAGAGGGCCATACATGGCGTTGATTAGTTTTACTGAGCGGTTATGCAGAGACCAATAAATTAAATATGAATAAATTAAAAATGTACTCTAGCAGAAAATTGCTTGGAAAACAACCACCTCCCCATTAAAATATGTATAGTAATGCCTTTTATGTGAAGTAACTTGGGATTAGATATCACTGTAAATTAACACACCATCCAACCGTAGTCAAGAACTTTTCACTTTTAACAAGGACTTATAAAAGAGGTATTTACTCCAGTGTGTTCAGTAATTAATTTGATATT
>VOQK01011010.1:4954-16090 GCA_015052645.1 Benitochromis conjunctus | reverse complement strand
TTACTACTCCAGTGATCTGTGATGGCTGCAGCAGCTTTTCCTTATTTTTCTTTTCTTTTTTTTTTTTTTTTTTTTTTTTTTTTTTTTTTTTTTTTTTTTTTTTTTTTTTTTTTCTTTATTTTTTTTAATTTCATATTTGCACCCTGGTCTTTTTAATAAAATAAACTACAGTTGAACATGATCTGCGGGAAGTGGATTTATTTATTACCTCTTATGTGCCGACGTTTCTTTAATATTTAAGGTGTGAGTGTGCGAGTGGCTGTGGTGCTGCCCTGTCAAAGGTTAAAACTGACGGTAAACACTGGATTGGTTTATGATTTGAAAACTGCTGTTATCATCTCTAATTGTTTGTGTGTGTGTGTGTGTGATCTGTCATTGCAGAATGAAACGTCACACAAATAAAAATGTCACCCAGCTTGTCTTTCATTTTGAGGAATGTTTGGGTTTGTGTCACTACACTAAAGGAAAGCACGTGTGTTGCTCTGGTTAGTGACTTGATGATCACATTGGGACGCCGGCATGAGTCAGAGACCTGAGGATGTAAAGTATTTTATACTTGGATAACACCTCCCTCCCTCCCTTTGTGTTATTAAACATGAAGTCGCATCTAAAACCCACTTTAGTTGCTTTAAATGACGATATCAGCATTTGTTTTCTAAAGTTCCTTCACGGCACTGCTGTTATTTTTATTCTTTGTTCTTCAGTGGTGGATTTTGCTTTATTAAAAAAAGATCTGGTACATCAGTGTTGTTGCATTTCCAGTTCAAAATCCTAGTTTTTAACCTAGTTTTCCTACACATGTATGTGCCATTCTGAAGGTTATATGACATCAGGCAACGACTGATATCATCTTCCTTTGTAGCTAAAATAGAGATGGTTTTAACATTTAGTAGAGTGTGATTGCTTCATCTATAGTTCCCAGTGAGTGGGATTTCACAGAACTTTAATACCTTGCTCCCCTTTCCCACATATTGAGTCCCATATTTTGATAGGATCTGATGTTTAAAGTCAACATTGCTATACAGACATTTTTTCTAAAGTCTGCTTTTTATCCAGTGCTTGTAAAGAAAGCAAAAATTATGGAAAGCATCACAATGAAAAGAAAATTGGAAAGCTAATTATAACTACAGGAGGCCAGGAGAGGAAAATTCTTCGAGTTTATGCTCAGCTTCATTTCAGGTTTAGTGCATTTACCCACCCTGCTGAGACCCTCCGTCCTCATATGGAGATATTAAAATTGGACTTTTCTGCACCTTATATTTCATTATGCTTAATAAAGTGTTTTACACTTTATTAAAATTGTGATTTTTTTTGTGTTATACTTTAAAATAAAGATGACGACAGCATTATTAGCCTCCCCATAAAAATGTAAAAAGAGTAAGAGTGCTGTCAAGCAGAGCAAGGAATTTCTAACACAGCCGCTCCAAACATCCCAGTATCATTTCATACGCTTACGTTATTTTACTTTGAAAGGCATGTTGGGAAATCTGTCAAACTTCTCTAGATTTGAAGGTCTTCTGGCAGAGACTTTCACCTTCAGTTCAGCTTACAGATTTTCAGTAGGATTAAAGTCATGTCAGTAACCATCACTTTGGTCTTCTGCAGGTAATTCCTCACCAGCAGCAGCATATGTTTTGGGTCGTTGTCGTGTTGAAAGACAAAGCGACGACCCTGACCCAGCGATTCCAGCATGTGTAATCTTTTCAGAGGTTTGTCCTTAGAATACTTCAGTGTGGTTTGAAGTCTTTGAAATCTTTTGCTTCCTATCTCTGCCAGGCTTGTTCTGTACCTGTACCTTTGAATTTCTTGATGGTGCTTCTCACTCCAGTTCTTGACACAAGGAAACGCTCTGATAACTTTGTATGTCTATCGTCTGCTTTGTGCGCATCAACAATTCTATTTCTCAAGTCTAAATGGATTTCTTTTGCTTTTGGCGTGATGCTATCTCAAGTGACAGCTCAAACACTTGCTGACATTTTTATAGCATGTGTAAACTGGAAGCTAACCCTCAGGTTTAACTGGATTTTTTAAGCTTTGAGCATTGCTAACTCAAAGCACATCTTTGCACTGCAGTGTTTTGTGCTATGTCTTAATAAGAAGGTCAGTTTTTCAAGGGGCTAATTATATTGATCCTGGTCATTTTTTTAAAAATCAAACAAACCTGTTATTGTGTGCAAATTTTATGCTTGCTAAAGAAGCACTTTGGGAAATTTTGACAAAAATAATATTTTGTCCTCATCTTTAAACCCATTGTCATAAACATTTTAATTACTTTCAGCTCTTAGGTGATGTTTAATTTTATACTATCAGTCCCAACAAATTATAGGCAGCTAGAAGAAATAAAAAGAAAAGCATGCCTAACAAGCACTCAGGTTTCAGGAGGCTATAGATGGATTAAATAAAATGACGTCCATTTGTTCCTGACAAACCAGTTCCATAGTGCATAGTTCCCAAAATCTTAGACTAGTTTAGCAGGTAAGAAATGCATCCTCGTGTCCAACCCAAACACACTCAATGTCTCACCTGCTGTTTATATATACTGTAAGTCAGTCCTACTCTTCTCATATTTTTAGACTTGTTTGATTACTCAACACATTTTGGGGGTGATATATTATCTTATTTATGTCTTTTGAAATTGAAATGACCAATAGCAAGGTCTCAAAGGTCTCAAAGATTAAAATGGTTTGGAGGCACTGTCTGTGGAATTAATAAGCTTATTATACAAGAATCAGCCATAACATTAAAACTTCCTGCCTAAAATTGTGTGTGTCACCTTCATGAATGTGTCACGTGGGTGTCCTGTGGTGTCTGGCACTAGGAATTTGGCCTTCTTTGGTTCCTGTGTGTTGTAATTGGTTTCATCCTATGTTGGATTTAGGTAGTCTGGCGGCCACGTTAACACCCTGAACTCGCCATTCCTGAGTGTTTTTGTGGCGGAGGCATTATCCTGCTGGGGGAGGCTGGTGCCATCTGGGAGTGCTTTTGCCATGAGCGTTGTGCAACAATATTAAGGTTGTAATAGTAATTGTAATAGTAACATCTATATGAATGTTAGATTCCAAAAGATCTTTGTGTGAGAACAACAATGTTATTCACTGTGCCTGTCAGTGTTTGTAATGTTTTTGGTTGTTCGGTGTGTTTAAGAGTATCATTGCCTTATACCTTAACTATAAATACCTGTGCAAGTATTTCAAATTTGTGCTTAGAGTATTCAGTAAATGTGCTTTCCACTGCTCCATTACTGGATGATCATGTACAGGGCATCATGGCAACCCTCAGTAAAGTCTTATGCAGCCTTGCTCAGAGCTGAAACACTGGAAAAGGCGGTATACATCTGTTTCTGAATTCTTGTTTGCTATAATAAAAATCCAAATCTCAGTTAAGATTGCTGTGGCAAATAAATTGCTCAGAATCCCCAGCATTGCAAATTAATTCCTGCAGGGCTCAGTGGGAGTAGCTCGCGAAGGATTAGAGAGAAAAGCGATTTTTGCTAGTTTCGATTCCACCCTTGTGAGACACAGTTATACTGGAAACAGTCTCGGCTGATGCTGTGAGTAATGTCAGTGCTTTTTTTCCCCCTTTTTTTTTTTTTGCAGAAACACCCTGCTCTTCACTTTTTTTGTCCGATAACACGCCTCTGAAATTCTGGATGCATTAAAGTGAGTGTATTATGCTCAGTAAATACGGGAACATTTAACTAGCCGTGGAGCAAGTCCACACTGTGCACTGCTCTAGTTTACTAGGTCAGCATGTACCAGAGAAACTATTTTAGTCCTCAGCTTAAACCTTTGCATTACAATATAGGCAATGAAGTTGATGAAGCCTTGTAATCTAAGTGGAAAACAATATTCAGAACACACACACACACACACACACACACACATTCGGTTCCACATGACCACCTCAGCTCTCTGGGATAAACAGGTCCACAGATGGTCTGGTGTCACACCAGCTGGGAGACTCCCGTGATGAGGGGTGTTGCCTTGCTGTGATTCCATCTTGTCTGTTCCACAGTGTGCCCCCCTCCAGATACATTCCTGACATGAACTGCATTTATTACTCAAAGGGCCTTATCATACTGTATCATACACGCCCAGCCGTGTGGTGTGCCGTAGGACTGTTGTTTGTTTTGAAGGGTGATTCTTTGCCTGTGTTTGACGGTACAATGAGAAGCAACAAGGGTGAAATAACTTTGAGTTAAAGTTTAATAAAAAAGACTGACATTTCTAAATGTATTTGCTTTTGTGCCAAGTGTTAGGTAAGTAGAACAGATAGGAACTCCTTATGTGTTCATGCTAAGTAGCGGGTGGTTAGCTTACTTTGACAAAATTAACTGTTCACGTCTACGTTTAAAGCTCGAATAGAAAAGCTCCATGCAACTGAATATGTGAAGTGGGACTCTTTTGATTGTTGACTTTCTTACTCTTGTCTTCACAGTTACTATCGGATTGCAGTTTTTATTTAGCTTAGCATAACATAAAGGAAACTGAGGGAATCTGGTAGCATTAAAAGTGGTGCTGTCAGCATTAACGCAAACTGATCCGCCTTAACGTGTTAAAATTGTCAAATCCCTGTTAACGAGTTAATGCAGATTAATCCGTGTGAGGGGGTTACCCGGTGTTAACGCGTTAATGCATCTTAAACAGGTTAAAGCCGTCATCACGACTAACGCGATTAAGAATTAGCCCATCTGGAGCGCAGACTGACTCAAAATCCCAGAAATGTCTCTGTCACCGCATTTCGGGGAGTTTGTTATTATTATTATTTTCATAGAGTTTATTAGCCCTAACCCTGAAAACTAGCTAAGTTAGATTATATAGCAGAAACAGCTATCAGTAAATTGTTTGAATGCTCTGAGTAATAAAATACTACATCTTTTGCAGGATTATGCAGTCCTGTGGAAAAACTAAGTACAACTTACTGCTTCTATACAAATTCAGAGGGAGAGTCGCAGTCAGGCGATCAAATGCACTTGATTAACTGATCATCAGCAAGTTGGACAACTTATGTAAAAGCAGAGATTTAGGCAGTTTGCTGGTTATAAGTCTGTGCAATGCTCAGAGAAAATGCAAAAAAAAAGCTATATGCCAGGAGGGAGGGAGACACTGACTCACTGATCCATCAGGATCTACAATGAGGACATTTGGATGTTATTCAGACTGGGTAAGGCTGTGAAAAGAGAGGAAAGATGATCTTGAAGGATAGTCTGGAGTTGCCAGAAAGCAGAATAGTACATATACTGGACAGCTACTAGTACCCGGGTAGCCCACAGGGCAGGAACTGTGATAAAAATGCATGAAAGTCAGCCACAACCAAATACCTCCAGAAGATAAGGAGGTAGGAGGAACTTTGGTTTCTCTTCTTTGCAGAAGTTCTTTGTTTGTTGGTGATTTTCTGTATATTAACGCTGTGTCAGTTTTACAGCAGATGTTACAGAACTTAAACCTTTCAAAAAGTTCAACTTTTATCTGGTCAGTCGATGAAATATTTTCCTAGAGGTTTTTGGAGTCTTCAAGATCTTTGTTTTGGCAAATGTGAGCCTTTGTGTTCTTTTTGGTCAACAGTGGTTTTCGCCTCAACTTTCCCAAGGATGCAGTTTTTGCCCAGGCTCTCTCTTATCATTGTATCGTGAACACTGATCTTAACTGAGGCAAGTGAAGCCTGCAGGTTTTTAGACATTGTTCTGGGTTCTTTTGTGACCTCCTGGATGAGTTGGTGCACCCATGGAGTAATTTTACCAGGTCAGTCAGTCCGGGGACGGTCCAGTTCTACGTTTTCTCCATAGTGGCTCACGCCATGGTTCGCAAGAATCTGGAAGCTTTAGAAATGGACTTATAACCCTTTCAGATGTCAGTGACTGTTTCTCAGCTGTGCTTAGGTTTCTTTAGATTGTCCCTGATGTTTCTCTTTTTAATCTTGATCTTCACTTTGTGAGACAGATTCTATTTAAGTTGTTTCTTGGTCCTAAAAGCCTGGCAGTAATCAGGCCTTTGTGTGGGAAGTGAAAATGACTTAATTTAGCTTAGATAAATTACCAAGAAAAAAATATTTACACACATCAAATTTTAATACTGATGATTAAATCAAATGAAACTTGTTAACTGGTTAACTTGAGATTTTTTTGCGTGTTTGTGTACGAGACAGGCTGCTGTTTCCAGGTTATATTTTAAGCCAACTGACTCCTGACTTTTGTTTCAGATTTATATCTGAGTGCTAGTCTAGTGATCTTTTCATCTAGCTCTTTGCAGTGAAGCCAGCAAGTTTATTACTCTTTTAAATATTCTGTACTGATCCATGTTCACAATCATAGAATTAGCTGCTATTAAAATTCAAATCCTGGATTTATTTTGAAGGGGAACTTTTCATCTTAATGTTTGGTCTTGTTTTTGTACAAATAAAACATATTTCTCTTTTAAATTTGCTAGAGCAAGAGTAGTTATCAGTTTTTCCTACTGCTCAAATAAACATGCAATAGCTCTCAGCTTGAAGGTCCAAATGGCTGTGCTGTAAAATGTTTATGCAAAGGGCAAGCCAGAGTGAGTCATCCTGAAGTGCAGATGATACATTTGAACTGCATTTTAACACAGTGGTGTTTATCACAAGGCTCCCAGCAAGGACAGATGGATCCAAGTATGTCAGCACAATGCCAGGGAACAAAGAGGGGAGCGGGGAGGGGAACTGAGCATGTTTTGGATCGTAGCTGATACCAGATGAGGGTTTTAGAGTAGGCCAGAGATGAATCATGAAGAGTATTACACTTTTTCCATCTCGTCACAGATCATCAATAGGTGCTGGTAGGTTTTAACCTTGATCTTCGCTCACAGTTCTATACTAAGCCCACGATCAGAGGGGATAGCACCTGTTCCTGGTTACTGAATTTGGCATGTACAGTCTAGCGGTGACATTTCAGAGGCTTGAGGGCCAGAGATACCGCCACGCGAGTGGGAAGCACATCTGCAATTCAAGGAAGCTCAGCATTTCAGTCCACTGAAAGAAAACAAAGACCAGAGAGAAGATAAAGAGGATATAAAAAAAAAAAGCTCCATCCAGCTTGTGTTATTCACTGATAAACCCGGAGCTGAGACTTTAATGAATACAGGCTGCGGTGTGTTTGGCCAGGACACAACCTCAGCCAGTTGCTGCTTTCAAGTGCTGCCAACTCATTTTAGCGGGGATCATCCATTCGACCCTATTCTTATTCCAAGTCAGACAATCATTCAGCCTAAAAGCACCACATCTCAACTATATGAAGTCATAATCCATATTTCACTGTGGCTCCATAAGCCTGAGAGGAAAGTAAAAGAAGGGGCTGATTGTATCGCTATTCTCTGCCTCTCTGTCTCTATTTGTTTTGGTTTGAAGGCGCAGTTGAGAGTTACAGTAATGCAAGGGTGTTGCACACTTCAATAGGTTTAAAAATAGACTGTGCAGGGTTTCTGCGTCATCGCAGGAGAATCCTCGCCACTCTTACTACCCCTCCTCCCTCCTCGTCCTCGCACCAGCCAACCATGCCTGACTTCACAGCAGGGACTACATGCATGCAAATACGGCATGGAAATATTCTTTCCGCTTGCGCTAGCATCATAACCTGCTCTGACGTAACGCCCTAAGAGGAATGAATACCCTTTTGAAGAACCTGGGTGGGTCACTTTCTAGAGTTATGCCGAGTACGCTGCCCTCCCAAGTTAAAGGTATGAAGGAAAGCTGGAGGAGCAGGCAGGGTTAGGCAGACTGAGACAAAGGAAGGACACACAAAGATGTTTTTCTGACTGCATTAATGGCAAGTCATGTAGCCATGACAACACATTTCCTTCACCTTTTCACGCTGATAGTGGCTTGCTGAAGCAAAAAGGGGGGCGCAAGCTGTTGAATTAGGCCTGAGCAATTCACCAAAAACAAAAAAGAAACACGAACACTGAAAATCTATTTCCTTCACAGGTATAATCTTGTTTATTAGACTGTGGGAGGTTGACAGAAACACTGCTGAGTCCCTCGGGTTGAGGCTCATATACAGATAATCAGTTGGAAAATGGCAGTGTCAGGAGATTTCAAAGTGGTTATATACTGAAGATAATGGAAACAAAATGTTTGTGCTGCAGCTTGATGTTAAAGCTGGGAGTACCAGAGTTACTTTTATCTCCACTGTTTTCATTCATCTTTTTCCCACCCCTGCAAGTAGATTAAAGTAAAACTCAAAGGACACAGTCGGTTTTTGTCACAACTGAAATGCCTCAGTTTCCCCCCAAAATTAATCAACAACAGTTTTGCGCATTCATTAATCACTTGGTTAACCATTCACACTCCAATGGATGCATTAGAGAACAACTTGGGGTTACTATCTTGCCCAAGGATACTTGGCTAGAGGGGGCAGGAATCGAACCACCAACCTTCCAATCAGCAGCTGATCTGCTCTGCCTCCTGAGCTCCAGTCACCCCATTCAACTCAGCGAAAAGTGACTTTGAACACAACTTGCCAATTGTAGTTCACTGACTATAATAATTTTGTTTCAGGTTCTTGTAAAGTATTGAACTATATTTGGGTTTTAGAATCATGGTTAAACAAAAGAATCATTAGATTTCAATTGTGACAGGCAATTTTTATTTAATACTATAAGCTATAAAGTGACTGAATGATAAATGTAAAACAATTACATGCTAAGTTTTGGGAAATTATACCACAAATTGGGGGTTCAATTATAAAGTGTTGCCATCTACATTTTGTAATTAGTGGCTGAGAACGAAATTTCAGATATTTACAGATCTTAGCATCCTTATCGGTTATGTCCTTCTGCCCTAACATGTCCAGAGACATGTCCAGAGACATGTTAGGGCATGTTTCAAAGCCAGCTGTACAGACAAAGGAGTGTGCACCACCTCAAGAAATTGATTAACCCTCTAAGGCTTGAATAAGATTCTGTGATGAGTCGAAGCCTAACCCTAAAAAATTTGTCATTTTTGAAGTCACAAGTCATGGCAGTCAGAAAACAAATGGATGAAAAAGTTCTAACTGGCACATATCACAGTTTTTGACCTGTTTTTATTAAGCAAGTTATTGCTTATGATGACTAACCTCACAAAGCAAATCGTCAGATCACCACTGAGGTCAGAACCATTATTTCTGATATTTATGATGCAATGTTTTTATATGATGTTGTGGGTGCATAAATACACATACACACACACATGTGGATAATCTGAACTCATTGCTGGGTAGTTGGCAGTTAACATGATGGTGTTATGATATCATGAATAATTCAGCTTTAGTGAATATAACTAAGATGTTATTGTCACTAAAATGACAGTGTGCTTTCATAATGACCGGGCAAAAAAACCCAAAACAGGTCACTTTAGTGTTGCTAGGTGGTTGCCAGGCAACCTGATAGCGTCGTGATATATCATGCATAACTGAAGATTTGTAAATATAAATAAGACATTACTGCCATTATATAACAATGATACAATCATTTTATAGGGTGTCACAGATGCATAAATGTTAAAATCAAGTTATTTGAACCTTTTGCTAAGTAGTTGCTAGGCAACATGATAATATCACAATATCTAATAAGAACCTTCAGACGCCTAAATGTACCTGTGTGCCAAGATATGTAGCTTCTGATTGTGTAGAAGGAGAAACAAATACACAGACAAACGTTTTATGTATTATAAATATTAATATTATAAAAGTCCATAAAAACAAATGTATATTATTATTATTATTATTATTATTATTATTATTATTATTATTAACGATGACACACCAGGTATATTAACATATCAGCATATTTCCCACATATCCACAGAACTCTGACACACTGTTGTAGGTGTTCTTACTGTGTGTGAAGCAGCAGTGGTCAATATTCTCAAATTAAAGTGAGTCATATCACTGGGTGTAACTCAAAGTTTGCACTTCAGTGAATGGTTTTATTGAAGAAGCCCCAAGTATTTTAACCTTTAGCAGCAGGTTTTACAGCTTAAAGAAAATATCAAGCTAATATAATTTATGTATTCATTATGGTTTTGAGAAACTTGACTGCAAATGTATAATGCTGCTCCATGTTTCACCACACTGTGCCTTCCTCAGATCATTTCGTGTCATTGTTCCAGTAAGAAAAGATGTGTCTGTTACATACTGAGATGGAATCTTCTATTGCTGAGAGCCCCACTAGCAAAATTTCATGTGTGACAGCAAATATCTGTGTACAAAACAGTGCTAGGTTGCATTAGGTTGCTGACCTGTACTATGCAGTACTAACTCTGGAGTGTTTGTATGAGTTTCCGTTGCCACATTAATCCTGTAAAGCCTTGCTTGGCAGTGTGTCTGAGGACAACCAAGCGTACAGGAAGTAATGGAGATAGGTTTGGTGTAATACATCCCTCTTTTTCACGCTGCTCTACTATCTCCTTTTTTTTCTCTTCAAATTCCCAACTCACCCAAACCCCATCATTCTCTCCAGAGCCTGGGAAGTTTCTTCTGTATTTGATGTTCTCCGTCTGTGTAATTTAATCTCAGTGATTCCCTGCAGCTCTCTCTGACCATAAACCTCTGCTCTAATAATAGGAAGCCGAGGCACAGCCTCCTCTCTAATCTGTGCCTCTGTGAGTGAATGTTTGTGTGTAACTGCTCCTGCTTCTGCACCATAGAGATAACGCTACATTTGTTTTGGCCACTCTGAGACTAGGGTAACATTTACTCCCAAATTGCAATAGTGATACAGAATCGGGGAAAGGAATGGTTGGTATACAAAAGGCCAAACTATTACATTTAATTAAAGCGTCATTGAAATTAATATGGATTATTATTTCCTTTTCTGCTAATTGACCAGTTTCTAAACTCGTAGCACACACAGTAACTGCCTATCAAGCTTTGTATTTATGCTAGACTATTGTGAGTCAGAAACTAACAAGACTATAATTGATATTGACATTTTATTACTTAGAGTAGCATCTCATTTGCTATATAAATTAATAAGATATGAGCAAACTTGGATGGAATAGAATAAATAAGGGAATAAATATTGTACTTATTTCAAAGGCCAAACAATATACTCTATCATTAACTATTTCCTTACATTTCCTTATCAGATTGCAATAGAAAACGACCAAAAAAAGGCACTGTGAAAGCTTAAAACACGAATG
>VOQK01011005.1:25805-37757 GCA_015052645.1 Benitochromis conjunctus | reverse complement strand
CTGGAGTAATTAAAAAAAAAAAAAAAAAAGATTCCTTCTTATTGCTGCCTAAAATAATAGAAAACAGATATTCATGGCAGGAACAATAAAGTTTTTGAATGTGTGTGCTCCATCGCGTGGATATCATATTTCTCGTAGGTGTTGTTTAATGTGCTTGATGTTGATAGATATATTTTAAAATCCACCTGTTGTTTCCGTATTTTATTTGAAATATATGAAAAAATACAGTTGAAAATTTTGACTTCTCTAACTGGTTTTGCCTGATTGAAAGTTAAAAGAGGAAAAGGATCAAATTTACCAAAATTTGTAGAGGTTTATTTTTAATGTTTTTGTCCTCCACGAATGCTTGTCCTGTTTTGCTTTGAATTCTTAAAGTTAAAATGATATGGGTGCGCTGAGCAGTTCTTGCTAAAGTGCATGTTAAAAAACTTGAGGCCCTCTTACTTGTAAGCTTTAAAACTAACACCATCTAAAGTTCCTTGTCTTCTTTCTATCAAATAAGCTGCACTTTCTGACATTGCACGGCTGCACGGCCGCTGCTTCCTTTTCTTGTTCTTACTAAAAGATGCATAACCAGCTGAATCCATTCATTAAGAAACTGATGACTGTGTGGCTGAAACTTAAATGTGGAGCTATTTTACCACATGTAAGTTTCTTCCATTTACAGTCAACTTTGTCTTACTACATAGCTACCTTAATAAAAATATATAACTACTGAGAAGCAGTGTCTGTGTAGATACATTTGTTCATTTTGTTTAGAGTGTGTTACAATCTATGTGGTAATGTGCAATAAAAACGTGAATATAAAGAAAAACCATCTATTGAAATATTTAAAAGTTTTCCCAGTGGTTGAGTTTTGCTGAAGTTATTGGGCCCAGTGTTTCCACAACCTCAGCCTTGATGTCATTTTAGTGGAGCCCAGATTACTGTAGCGTGAGAAATCTAGTGCAGGTGCAGTTGCAGTTTCATGTCTAGCATGACACGAGCGTATTTTCCCTCGTCTAAGGAAAGCAAAATTATTTAGCTCTCCTCGCTGCTTTCTTCTTTTGTCTTTTTCTGTAGTTTTATGAGAAGTTGGCCAGAGTGATGAACTCGGACCAGGAAAGGCCGTTCGTGTGCAACGCTCCTGGCTGTTCTCAGGTGAGAATGTCGTGATAAAACTCAGTGCGTGCATGCGCATGTGTTTATGTATGTCTCCCTGTAATATCAATACACAGAGGAGGGATTCGGAGTAGATTTATCTCTCGTGCACGAGGGAGACACGCAGTACCATGGAAGTGATAGAAACACAAACTGTGATCAAGTCTAGTGTTAAAATACCTAAAGGAAAAAAAGTCTCTTTTAGGATGTAGCCAAGGATGACTAGAATAACAGTGAATGTTATTTTAGGGTAAGGCTTCATTTCCTATCAATTACTCATGCTTGTCTCTTTACATGTGTACAATTCTTCTTTTTCAACAGCGATTCCCCACAGAGGACCATCTAATGATACATCGACACAAACATGAGATGACCCTTAAGTTCCCCTCCATAAAGAACGACAACATGTTATCAGGTGAGTTATGCTCCTTTAACACAGACTAACTCACTATTTGAGCAGGGTTTGAAAGAAACTTGGAGTTTGTTTGCAGGTGTGTGTCTTGGTGACTCATGCACAGACACACTTGTCTATCATCAGTATCCTTTACAGTGTCTGCAGAAGTTGTTTGCAATAATGTATATCGTATGAGGCATGCTACCCCACAGCTTAGTTTCATTCGCACTGAACACTTCAGTAACACATAAAGAAGCTGCCTGACAGAAAAAACTGGACAAATGAGCATTTTATGTGTGAACTTGTCTTTCCTGTCGCTCGGTGCGTCATCATTCTATGTATCACGTGGAAAGAAAGGAAGTTTTACAGATGGCAGGGTGCACAAGCCCAGTTGAGCCGCTGATCTGGACATTAATCTAGAGTTTAAAAAGTCCAGTAAGAGTCAACCCACTAGTAGCGGCCAATCCAATAGTGTAGATCTCTACTCATTATAACATCCCTAATGCATCAGCCATCGTCTAGTAAAAATTGCTACAGCCAGACTATTTAAGTAGTTACATCTTTATTATTTACACTCAGTAGTTAGTAGGATCAGATTTTCTAGGCCAGGCGTCTTTATCGCTTTTTGTCTGAGTTACAACTATGACTACGTTTTTACTGATACACTGAACTCAGGATAAAATAATCAGCGGTTATATAGTACACAAAGTCACACCTCAGACACACACTGTCACATGCAAAATTGTCTACGCTTAACTTTTAGTACTATAATTCACGACCTAAAGTTGACCTGCTCTATTTGCTTTGCATTGACTCGACTAAAAACTGACATTACTCGGTTTCTTAATAGAGCTTGAGTAATATTGTCAGTCTCTGCAGATCGAAAAGGCACTGTGTATTTGCAGAGTAAAACTGTGTTTTGAGTACACACGTCATGACGAAAGTTTGAGTCAATCCTCAGTCTAGCCAGAATGGATAAACACGCCATGAAGTATGCTTTTAGCCTTTGAAACAACTGTGATCCCAAAATCACCTTCAACAGTCTGAAACCCGATCTCTGTGCACCCCCCACAATGTCAAGTTGAATACCACAGCTTGACTGAGCTCGACAAATGAGACCCCACTCTGTAGGTGGGATCTGTACTTTGTCAGCAAAAAACTGCGCTGTCAAAGGTAGTGTCTCTCATCGGCTAAATACAAGTAATGCTTACTTAAAAACACAATGTGTAACAACAGTGTACGTTCATTATTCTTTTGGATGGGTCTCCATTAGCTTGCTTAAAGTGCATGCTGGTAAAAACATTGGTTCACATAATTGAACATCATTTTTTTTTTTAGAGGAAGGAACAATGAGGCAGATACTACAAAAAATACAAAACATAAAAATCGGAGAGTACAAGAAGAGTCAAAGAATCAAATTAAAAGTTAGCAGTAAAACTAATGTCAGAATCAAACATGATTGATTGTCACAACGGATTTAAATGTTTTCTCGTGTCTCACTTAAGTTCTTGCAGACATGGCTCCTGTATTAAATACTGCTGTGTGCATATTTGCATTTTGGTTTCATTTGTCTGTGTTAGTTTTTACACTGTATATATGTTTCAGGTATGCGAATGAGAATTAGGCATACATCTTATGCAAAAGCATCACAGAATATCACACAATATCACAATATGGGAAAGGAAAAAGACAAATATGAAATCTTTTTTGTTTTTTTTACAAAAACAGTACGCTTCAGGATGTACTTTGCCGGTTGGAACCGTCTAACACTCTTTTCCCTCTAACTTTTAAAGGTCCACGTTTCTCATGTATTGAAATTTCTGCTTTTAAACCTGAAAAAACTTTTTTTTTTTCTTTGTTTACAGACCAGACACCCACGCCAACACGTTTTCTAAAGAACTGTGAGGAGGTGGGCTTGTTCAGTGACCTGGACTGTTCAATTGAGCAGGAGTTTTGCAAAGCCCAGGAAGAAGAGGACAGTAAACAGGTACTGCAGCAAAGAGGACAAAACCTCAGACTAAAAAAACAAAACAAAAAAACAGATGAGACCAAAGCCACAGAGGTTAGGTGGTTAAGAGCTCTTATCTGGAGCGATCACATGAGTAATGTCACTAACAGCGGCTCACACTGCATGAACTGATAACACATTTTTTATACACTGGAAACACATAGACCTCATGCAACCACATTCTGCTTATTTGTTCAGAAATTGATAGCCACAAGTCTTTATTCACCGCAAATATTTCTGCTATATTTTCTCTCTTTTATCCAAACTATACTTTGATTGTTCCCTGTCTAGTTCTGCCGCTAGTGCCACGCTGCTTTAACCTCATCTGTCTTGTCAACAGTGACAGACAGGGCTAGCAGGTGGAGATTTGTCACCCATCACAGATGAGGACAAAAGATATCAGGTTCTCCACCTGCAGCTTCAAACAGATCTTCACCTCTTAGAGACGGAGTCCTATTTCTCCCAGACAGACAGACAGACCCCTGAGACATCTTTTTCAGCAGTAATCAGGAAAAAAACTGACCAGACAGTCTTGTATGTGAGCAGAGTCACAAACACTGACGTTTGACAGAGAACATGATCATTTATGCATTATACATCTGCCCTGAAGCACCTTGACCTGAAACATGGGTAATAGTCAAATCACCACAAGACAGACTGCTTATCTAAGGTCTGGGAGTATATGCAGTCCACGCTGTAGCTAAGCTGTTGTCTCTGTGGTTTGGCTCTGGAGATCGTGTGTGCTCAGGTCAGCCATGTCTAGGCTGCCCAGCCTGTGTGGTTTATGATGGGAGGCTTTGCCAAGTCAGCAGGAGGCGAGTCAGAGCAAGACTTGCTGGGAGTGTAAAGCACAACAAGATAAGGAGTTAAAAATGTGAAACTTTAAGAAAACACCAAAAAACAGTAAGAACCTAAAATAGTCTTATTTCCATATCCTGCAATATACTATCATAATGGTGGAGATTAAGTAATTGTGCTGCAACGCAAAATACTTTATAGCACTGTAAGTGTGAGAGATACGTGAGTGTGAGTGTGCTGTGACTTGGAACTATTTTAGAATGCATATTGATAATGTGACAGTTAAAAACTGTTGGTAGAATAAAAATAAAGGAAATATGGTCATCAGTAAACTCTCAGCTCGGCACAGAAAAGCTTGTAGATGATACCTTATATAGCTCCTCATTACCCATTCAAACTGAATGTGTGAAGTCCAAGGCCAAACGGTTGTGCTGCACTTGAAGACGTTCTTTATAGAGTCCCCAACCTCTATACTGTGCTCACTCTCCTCCTCTCTTCTCTTTACAGAACATTTCACTGCATGGCCAAGCAGGCCAAGGCCAGCACCAGCAGTCCCACTCACGGATGGGCAATCATGATACCAGCATAGTGATCCAGCAGGCCCTGCCCTCTCCTCAATCCAGCTCTGTCATAACTCAGGCTCCATCAACAAATAGACAGATAGGGTAAGCAGACCACAGTGGCACAAAAATGTCGTGAAACATCAGCAGGTACAGGTACAAACAGGTTTTATGAAACTTGCAACAGAGAGAGGCATTTTCTCTTTTCTGTATGACATGAAACAGTAGTTGTTGAGCACTGCTGAGAACTGATGACAGACTGAAAACCGCCTGACAAGCGCAGTGATCTTTGGGGATTCTCTCACCTCAAGTGTGCCCCTGTTATAGTGACAGCCTCGGTCTCATCCTGGTCCCTCTGTTTCTGTGCCGGCTGTCATCCCCCCCATTGTCTCTGAGGCAATGTCAGTGTTTCATTACATTTGGAGCAGTGTGTGTGGGACCTGCGATTCCTGTTTTGCTGTTCATTCAGTGTTATCCCATAGCAGAGCATGCCAAGGAGGGTCCCAGAGGATAAGATGAAGTCATTGTTGAAGCCTAAGCCGTGACTGCTTTTACACCAGTTTAGCATTTCATGTTCTAAAATAGTTCTTCTCACAGTATGGGAATGGCAGCCACCTTAGAGCGCTGCTTCTCTGGTACCTTTGCAGATAGAGAAAACATATTAATTAAAATCTGTGTGGGTTGTTTCTTTGTGCTTATTACACATATATGCACACTCTACGTAATGATTGGAATATTGCATTGGGTACTGATTTTATAAATTTTGCCAACTTTTGCAGGACTGTCATCTCTTTGGGTGTAGCTCTGCTACAGTTCTGTCTTAATATGTCAGTGACATAACTGTTATAGGAAACACACACAAACATTTATGCACCTTTTTTCCCAAATGAGGACTCTCCACTGACCTCATTCATTCCTTGTGCTTTAACTTCAGCCACCGTCAAACCTGTGCCAGGGCTTTGTTACTATAAACCAGGCCTGTGGCAAACTTGTTAGACATTGAGATGGCTCAGAGTTAGGCCAGCCCTGTGTTGAGGCTGTCTTGTGTAGATTTACAGCTTCGGGAGCTAGTGAATATTGGATGGGAGGCCCATCACTAAGTCTGACTGACACCCCATCAGGCTCTTTGTTGAGGATAGGGATGGAATTTCAACCCCTTGGAGGAGCACCAATCACTGCCAGTAACAGAGACGTTGTCAGGCCTGCTTCACCTGACTTTACCTGTCATTGTAAACTCCTTACCTGACCTACCACTTCACTTCGCAGCCCTTTCTGACCACAGAGCCCTTACTGTTTTGTTGAGAGAGCGGTGTTTCTGTTTATTGCCGTAAAATCGCATCACTCAAAATTCAGAGACGGTATGCCATGTGGTGGTGGTTGCCAGCCACAGAACTGCACCAACGTCTCAGCTGCAGTGATCTGTCACACATTATCTGAGGCAACCTCTGAGCAGCAGTTCTATGGTCTAAAATTGCAGATGCGTCAACTATTTACTAGGATGGTGGAATCCTGAAACATGAATAGGATGGGAATATTCACACAAGAGAAAACTGATCTGGGAATGTTCACATCAGCAGGAAAATGGGCTGAGGAAACCCCTCCACTGAAAAGCAGAACTTCCACAGGAAGCCATTCGTGCTCACCAAAGCCTGTGTGCACAGGGTCTCTCCACAGGAACTTCCCACATAGAGACCATGCTGGACACTTCACAGACTGGTGTACTCAGTCCGACACAGTCCAGATATTATCCTGTTAATTCATGAGAATTGTAGACTTCAATATGTTTTGATTTACTGTGCTTTTGTGAACAAGGTGATCATGTAAAACTAGAAGCACAGTTAGGTTCCCGCAATGTAAATCTTTGTGTTTAATTTTAACCATAATAACCTAAGAGACTATTAAAAAATGGTTATCCTTGTCAAGACTGGTAAAGGTTTGTATCTGATCATTGCAGGTCTATAAATCTTTTAGTATCAACACACTTTATGGGGCTCTGTGGTAAATATGTCTCTAAATGAGACAAAATCACCAAACAGAATCAGTTTAATCTCACTTCCATCTGCTTCTTCATTTTGTTCCTCAGCTCTGCTGAGTGCACAGCATGAGCATCCAATGAATTAGGATAACAAGTCATTTTCATTGCTCCACAATGTTTACTAAAGAGCTTTGAGGCTTGGAATCAATTAGGATTGGCTTTCCTCAAGTCCATTTACTTTAGGATTGAGCTGGGCCTGCAGCTGTGAAACCTGAGGACCTCTCTCGCTCTCTCTTTTTCTCTCCCTCCCTCAGCTCTGAGTCCTTAAAGGAGGTCTTGGGGGAGCTGCACTGACACAAACCAGTGTTAAAACCAGGCATAAGAAACAGCCAGCAGATCTTAATGTCACGGCTATCATTATCATACAAAGTGAAGCGGTGTCCAACTGTTCTGAATGCTCTCTGCTTTTCAATTCTAAACATCTGGTGCTGAGTTATGTCAGAGTTAAATGCGTTGGACATTACTAGTCAACCATGTGAGATACAACATTCTGTGAAAACCTCAGCCTTTTCACTTGTAAGTGGAGCTCGCTGGGTGGATGGGTGTGGGCACAAGGCATTAAAAAATGACATTCTTCTATTTTGGCTCCACAAAGGAATTGAGCCCGATTGTTTCCATTACATAGCACAATCAACCTGAATGCATCTGGGCTATGTGGATACAGTACAGATGTGCCAGATTTCATCATCAGTTGACGATAATTTGATATTTAAATACTGCTTTAAATTTTTTTTTTTTTTTATCCAAAACAGGTGCTTTTGTTAAATGTACAGTACAGGCGTCTAAACCTACTAACGTGTTAAAGACTATTTGAACTTATGAGATGCAACCCTCAAAACCACTAACTGCTGATGTCACGCAGTGTTGGTTTTTCACCATTTAACCAAGAAGTTTTTCAATTTATCTTCAATAACGAAAATAGAACTTTGTCTCATTTTGTTTTTCTATGTGTGACATTAATGTGACATTAACCACATTAATTTTAATTTTAATCTTTCGATGCAGAGAGTCTATTCGCTTTTCTAGATTGTGGATTTATCTTTAAACCTATACATCTATCATTTGCGGTGTCCCACCCTGGGTGTACTGTGTGCAACTTGTAAGTTTGGCTGTCACATTGTGCACAGGTTTGAAGGAAGTCAATTTGTGGTTGTGTTTCCCATGCTGCTTTAAATGCACAATATTTTTCACACCTTCAGCACCCATCTACTTGTGGTCCTTGTTTTTGCCTTTAAGGGAAGTAGCAGAAATAGATGTTGGTCTTCATGCCTTCTTAACAGCAATGTTTCATGCAAAGTGTAGAGCGATATTAACTTCCTGTGCTTTTGCAAAGAGATTTGCTAGTGTGCTGATTGATCATGAAGGACCACTGGGTAGAAGATTTGCTTTGAATAGATTGAATTGTAGCAATTCAATTGATTAAAATCTATGAGTCTCTGTGACAAAGTACATTTGCATGTCTATTTGATTGCAAAAGCTTGTGATCATCATATTAATCCATGATCATCGTCAGATATTATTGCTAGTGAAATCAGATCTTCACGTCTATACACAATCTGTACATGCTCTTTTTACATACAGTGTATTTTGAATCTGATACTCACTACTTCATGGAGTTGTTTAAAATAGCACCTCTGTCGTACTATACTGAATTAATATTGATACAGCGGTGCCGATAGGTGGTTCATGATACACACTGCATATTGTATAGATTGCATAACCTCTTTCCATGCCTGTAATAACCCAGTGGTGCTGCTTTCTAAGTGCACTGTGCTGGTGCATGAGCATAGATAGGAAGGATGTTATGGGCTGTTTATGGATAAAGTTTGACCTCATGAACTTTACAATTTAAACAAGATGTCTTTTATTATTGTTTATGATTAGATTGCATTCACAAAGTTGTGATAAGGAGGGAGGTCCGTCCTGAGTGTACGAGTGTGTGACCTCTACAGAAAGCTTAAGTTGCCCCAGTGCTCGAACTTGACAAATGTTAGTTCTCCACAAAAAAATGGGGCTATTGGCTCAGAATAAATTGCAGAGCTAATGCAAATAGAAAGGAAGGCAGTAGACAGAAGAGAAAACTGGTAAGCAACGGTGCAGACGAATAAAGCTCAATCTATGTAATCAATTAAAAAAATAGTGAAAAGAGAAAAAGAAAGAGAGCGAAAGCAGGATGTACATCTGACCTGAATTAAGATGAGCTCATTGTGTACTGCAGTGGGTTTAATAGTGCGTTTGTAGAGGAACGCCCAGACTCTGTTCCCTCTCATTCCAGCGGGTCTGTGTCATCCCTGCCCTGGGGCCACCACACATGCAGGCTCCTGCACAAGCAACTCACACACAGGGATGTGCCTCAGAGCTCTGGGGAGCACAGGGATCACAATGTAGGGAAGTGTGGAAAAGAGGGATCAGAGGTGGACAGAGTAGAGGAAGAATGGGATCAGAGGTGGATGGAGGAGAGGAAGAAGGTATTAGGAGGTATAGATGGCAGAGAGGAAATGACAGATCATGAGAGTAAAGGAGAGAGAGTGAAGAGCGGCATCAGTTGGTGAGGACGTTCATTTTGCTGGATGGTGGCTAAACAGGTAGAGGAGAAGATATGTGTACAGAATGAGAGGAAAAGATAGAAGCATGAAGAACGTGACATCAGAAGAATGAAGGGTGTGGGAAAAATGTGTGGAGATTCTGAAAGAGAAGGGAAGATGGAAAGCTGAATGAGAGATGAGAGTGACAGAAGACAGGAATCAGGTGGCAGGGTGACAGGAGCCTAAGTTGGCTACGCAGCAAAGGCTTAAACATGTTAATAAATAGTGAAGTCTTAGTGGATGAAAAGGAAGAAGATGAAGTATCCCTGAAAGTGAAAGGGGCTGTTTATGCCAAATGTTACAGCACCAGTCAGGTGCTGCTGACAGATCCCGGGGTGGCTTGTAACAAGATGATACATTAGCTGCTGAAGAGTTTTTCCGATTCACCGCCGATATGAATGCACTGACATGCTTTCATTTAAAATGAAAGCCAACCCATCTTTGCTTTCCTCAGCCAAGAGCATCTGATGATTCAAAACAGTATCATATTTGGTGAATAAATACCGCAACACTTACACTAATTTGCTCCAGAGTGTCATTCCCCACCATTCCTAAACTGTGCTTTGGCATGCCTTAACTCAGCTTGAGGCACCCTAATACGAGGACACCCCAGCCCAGATCCATTCCAGTGAAGCACCCTCCCAGCATCCATCCCTTCTCTAGAGCGCTAATAAAAGTCAGCTTGTGTCGTAACCCATTATGGCTGATTTATTTGATCAGATTCGTATTATTTCCTCAGTCCAAACCCCATGGCACTCTCCTCCCACCAGTGATTAAAGGCAGTAAATCAGGGGCAGGTCCTGTGTAGTGTTTACTCAGAGAGCCAGGCAGCTGCAAGCTGTTTGAGGCCCTTGTTTCTCCCGGTATTTACCTCCGTTCCCATGGTGACTGCACCACCATCTCCCAAACGTCTGGAACTTGGCCCTGGGCTGTTTTGGTTACGTTCAAAAGTTTTTAGCTGCTGTGTCTACCCAGAGCTTTCAGTGACTTCACCCAGCGAGGAGTGAGTGCAGTGATGCTGGACTGAGTTGAGGAGGGAAAGAGAGGGAAAAGTGAGAGGAGGATGGGAGGGAGGGACAAAATCTGGGGGTAGGCAGGCACAGGGTGGGGGGAGGGCGAAAAACCAAGAGCATTACATCATTGCTGGAACCAAGTCAGAAAGGGAAGGATATGAGTCAGTGGACTGACTGCACCTCTCTCTCTCCCTCTCTCTGTTGGGTGGCAGCCAAGCCCCTTGTGTATAAGTCCCCAGTACTTGAGTTGGAGTTGGGACTGTTGGGATTGGGACAGTAAAGCTCAGTGTGTCTACAAAATTTGTAGATTACACCAAGTAGATCAGGGGGACTCGGGTTTAGGCATGGACACTATGAGGAGTCCGTGGTAGAAAAAAATATCATAATGATGTGGACAATTAGAAACAAGAGAGCAAAAGTAAAAGTAAAATAGGCATAAAGAGGGATGAAAGTCTACTAATGATGTCATGGTGGAGTGAAGATGGGTGGGTTTGGGCGGTGGCGGTGGTTCTTGGGCGGGGATTGTGGAGGAGAGCTGGGCTGAGAGCGAGGCACTCAGTAATGTGAGAGCGCAGGGTCAGAACTGCAGAGTGTCTACCTGCTCTCCCCTGGGGCCCACAGCCCAGGCTATTATCAGTCCCCTCAGTGGAGCCGAGCCTGTCATTATTCACTCACACACACAGACACACACATATGTTCACATGCAACTTAACGAACATTCACACACTCACACGTGCACTTACTCACATATAAACACTTTGAGCATGAAATAAAGAAAGTTTCTTATTTAACTTATTATGCTGTATGTGATTAGTGCCTTGCTGACACTGTATGATAGTGCTATTTTAAAATGCATTGTTTTGCAGAGTACAGTCTTTATCGGAGTGAAAAAAAGAATAAATGATTTAATCTGTAAAATGCACAAGAAAAGGAAAGAGTGACACAATACTACATATTAAGAGTTCACCAGAAGCAGGAAATCTTTCATTTTAAGTTGCTGGAAAAAGCTAGAAAAACAAGTTCAGCCCTTTTTCAGAACTGTTGCTGAGGCGCTTTCTGTCAGTCGACCGATCAATCAACATTTCGGTGGTACCGAAACTGTAATGCATAACAAAAATAGCCATCGTGTTCACTTCAACAAGTAAGTTATATTTGTTTCTTCTAGATTCTTTCATTCACTGTTAGTGGCTTTATGCTGGCTGTCTAAAATGTCTTTATTTATCAGCAGAGTCAGCACAAAGCTTGGGTTAATCCCTTGAGGAAGTGCTGTCAGATGTTAGTGCTGTTTTTGCTTCCCATTGGACAAGCAGGTTGTGTTTTGGTGAGTGCGCCCGTGATGGACAGAGCGTTCGTCTAACAGACAGGTGCAGAAGTTACAGTCTTCAAAGGAGCCTTTATTCTCTGCGTCACAGAGCCTGT
>VOQK01010984.1:52353-64123 GCA_015052645.1 Benitochromis conjunctus | reverse complement strand
TGGGTAAGGGTTTTTTTTTTTTTTGGGGGGGGGGGGGTACTTGTAATTGAATTATACTTGTCTGTAATGAAAAAGCCTATTGTTTTTATTGTGAATGGTTAATAGTTAGGAAAAACAATTATAGTTTGTCTCAGTGGTTTTATGTTTCACAGTCCAAACCTGAATTTTTAACAACTTCAGCATAAATATAAGTAACTTAGGTTCAGTGAGAAACAAGGAAATGCCACGTGTAATTATGTAACTTGATGCTTGAAAAAGTGACTGTTCAGTGTGCATGATTTCTCACCAGCATGCTTTGTCTGTTGCAGTTTCATCAATAAACTGTCACTCTGACTCAGACCAGAACACAGTCTTTTGCACAGATTGGCTCTGTGAAATGTTCAAGTAATTAGCCAGGTAGAGCAACTAAATCAACTAAGCAAACCCTCACCAGTTTGAGCCGTTTTGATGTTGTAGTACTAAAGACACATAATAATAAAATGAGAACATTCCCAACACATGCGTTATAAAACAACATCCCACTCATACACCCCCATAGTTTCTTATCTTTTTCTGTACTGTCACCTATAGAAACAAATGCCAGAAAAATCATCTTAAAAACATTTACTGGTTTTTGTTTTTGTGGAGTGAAAAAACATTGATAGCTACTCACATTCACAGTGAAGGACAGACACGAATTTGTTCTCTAGGCATTTCTTTATGTTACCAGTCATGTCAAATTGTAGAATATACTGCATAATGCAGAAATGTATACAGGGCAATATCACTTAATGCTTAACCAATAGCTAATTTATGATACTTTCATACAAAGATAACAAACAAAAATAAACTATAAAAATTGAAACAAGTAAATAATTAAGAAATCATAGAAATTAGCCAGTCTGTACCATTTTCTCATCTTCCTTGTATGAAAACACAATTCGCTGCTGCCTGTTGATCATTATATACTCTATGAGGATATAATTATTCTTGCTATTTTAGGGCAATAAACATCTGCCCTAAGAGAAAATGCCTCCGTGACTATAGTTACCACAAAGGATTAATGCGAAAATTCAAAAATTGTAACCTCAGAGAGATGAAGACGGAAAAAATGCATAATGAATAAATTAAACTCAAGCAGCAGACAAGCGCACAACTGCAGAAAAAACATCAGGCAGAAAGATAAGAAAAAGGGCATTTATGAGATGAAATTAATGAAATGTTTATGTGTGGTGGACAGAGAGGGATAATAATTCAACCTGTCGCCTCGGGCTCACCCCCACATAAATGAGACAATGAAAAAAAGGAGGATATGAACATGAAATTATCCGTCTTTGTTGTTGACCGTGAGCTTGAGATGAAAGTAGGCTCTACCCTAACTCATATATGCTTAAGAAATAAATACTTGCACAAGCCCAACTTCCTCATTTAATTAAACTGGTGAGGGAAAGTCAATATGACTGTGTTCGCAAATAATATTCAGGAATGATGCATATGGAGAGGAAATTAACAGCTCTAATGCACCTAGTCTCTGTCTGCATCAGAAGAAATTTTCAAAAAGCAATAATATACCGTATGTTCTCTTTGCAACGTTGTTAAATCCCATTTATGCAGTGATGAGTTCATTATGTTTGTCTAAGTGAGTGGATGCAGCTGTTTACAGTACTAAAGTGTCCCATGCAACCTTGTGCTGCTCTAGATGGAGATTCAATACCAGTGTGGTAGTATTTATCTATCAGCGTGGCCACCCAACTTACTCTGGGATTTCTCACAGCTCAGCAGACTGATTCGCCTCAGCGCTGTCTCCTTTGGCAGATTGTCAAACTGCATTGATTAGGACAAGCAAATCCATTTTTATGCATTTCTCAAAAGTTGATTCAGGTGCATCATTTAAATTCAAAGGAGGGAGGCTGCCATCTGGTTGTATGTACCAAGTTGTATAATCATTTCTTTCTTAAGTTGTCAACCACTTTATGTGCCATTTCGTGGCTGGCATTTAGTAGTGATGAAGATGTTATCATAGCTTGTTTTCTCCTTTTAGTGCTATGTGGTAAATGCCTTTTATGAGGTTAGTAAGGACAATACTTTTGACACTAATGGCACTTATATAACCTGCTGTTTTTATGCTTTTCACTCCAGCATCATCCCCTTAAGTTACATTGGGAAAGATGGGGAGAGGTTTTCCAAAAAATGAACTTTTAAAAATAACAATTCTTTCAACCTCCTACACGTCATTCAAGCAAAAATAAATGTTCATATTTTTGCACAAAGCAAAGCCAACTCTACTGCAGGAAAAAAAACTAAAATGCCCTTGAAATTGCACCAAAAAACCCCAAAACAATAGAATTACACCCTACTGTCAACAAATATCTCCACTTCATAGTCTTTCTTTACAAGTCTTTAGTCTTAAGGCTCCTTGCACCCATACTTGCAATTGTAACTGTAAGTAACATCACAACTGCTGGTGCGTGTCACGCTTTGGTGTTTAAAAAAAAAGATAAAAAATGACCAAATTGATCCAAGATGAATATGAATTGATGGGCACACGCTGACATTTTTTAATATAAGTTACTATTGTTGCCTTGTTGTATTTGAAGTAATTAATTTTTCAAGTGGCAGAAACAGACAAACAACTTCTGCATTGCTTCTGTTAAATTTGCTGATTTAGAATTTTATTTAAATTAATATTTTAAATATTTGCATTTGTATTATTTTCCGGTAATAAATAAATAAACCTCATAGTCTTTATGAAGTACAGATGCTAAACTATAGGTTTAGATTGCATCAGTTTGTGACTACACAATTTTTACTGAAGGAGAACTAAAGTATTGAACTATAAGTATTGTGGATTTGTTTGTTTGATTTTTATTTCTTTTCTCAGATAATGTAAACTTCCAGACTGACACTGTTTACTTTGATTTAAAGATGTTTTCTTTTTGGGATAAATCTTTAAATCTTTTGCACCAGACCAGTGATAACACGGCCATAATGTTTTATTCTGAATGCAACTTGATGGGCTCCTGGAACGGAGCACCTAGTTCTTTGTTTTCATGTGAAAATCAATCCAATTAGCAATTACATTTATTGAGAGCCAGAGTGAAGAGCTGAAAGCAACAATTAAAAGCTGTGTCTGCACATACATTCTATTAAAGATGACAATTGGTGAGCACAAGCAGATAATCCAGGCTCCGGTTGCCTTGGTAAAATGTTAATTTCCTACCCTGTCATATGTCAGTCAATGCTAACCTATGTTTCGTTTCCTCTCCTTGAAGTTGAGAAAAGTTTATCTCAGGACCCAGCAACTTTGCATTCTCAGTGGTTTATCCATCCATAGTTACCAAATGTCACTGAACTTCTGCAGTCTCTGCAGTCTCTTTTTTTTTTAAATATATATACCGAACTGTATTACTGTGTCATCCTCACTTAGACATATTAGTAAGCTGATCTTATTAGTGATAGTGGGTTGGGGAGATAGGACTAGACACTGATTACATGTTAATTTACACAAAAATCAATAGTAAAACATATTGATTGAATGCTGTTACCAAATTCTACACAATTAAATGTTTTTAAAAATTTCCCAGATCAAAAAAATAATTAAAACAGCCTAACGTTAGTGGATGTCAGTGAGAACGAGAGACCAGCTCAGCAGCTTAGTAGACAGACAGCCAGTGCAGATTTCTTTCTGATAGGTCTTAACTCCCCCTCTGGCTCTGACATGGGAGGTTAAAGATATCACTGAGGCAGAAAATGTCATGAGAAATTGGCTGATATTAACTCTGCCATATTCTACTTTTTTTCCTGGCTTAGCTTTTAAAAAACAGCTTTCAAACAACTTAATCATTGTGATATTTTTTCAACCTACAGTAATGGCTTTTGCTAATTTTAGAGTGGATGTGAATGCTGTGAACAATTGAAACAAATGACATTAATGTTGCATTAAAGCTGAGTTGTTTCATATATATCTTGCTTGTTGCACTTTCTCCCTCTGTTTCCATTTATGAAAACAATTAGAGGGAATTAAGTGGCTGAGACAGATAACGGTGTAACGAGTTCAGATTAACGCACACAGTTTGGAAAATAGGGGGGGATAGAAAAACAAAGAGCAAAGAATGAAAGCGGGTGTCGAGAAGGGAAAACTGGCTGACAGAAACAGTGATGGGAAAAGAAGAAGAGAGACAAAATGATCAAGGAAAAGGAAGAGGGGTGAGGGAGGTACAGGGGATAGTAGACAGTGATAGAAGGAGATTGATAACAGCCATGAAAAAAAGGAGATACAAAAAGTGGAATGACAGCAGGGAAGAAAGCCACTTTGGAGACAAAGAAAGAAATGGAAGAAAGAGTGAAAAAGGCCAGGTAAAATGGGAGCATATGTGTTTTACAGAGAGAAAGAAAGAAAGAGAGAAGAGGGAGGGGGTGGTTTTAGGGTCATCATTCCTCGCAGTTTGAAAAAAACCATTAGCAGTGTCTGCCTCAGATTTCTGCCTATTCCTATTACCATCACAGCTGGATGCAGCCAAGTGTGAGACCTGACTCTGTCTAAGCAGACTTTCTCCTGCTCTCCTACTGTACTGACTCACACACGCTCTTTGTAGGGAGCATGCACAGAGTATCTAAAATATTTTCTTCTTGCCTTTCAGGTGTGCACACACATTTATTTTTTAAGTATCGCACATACAGTGAGCCACAACTCTTTCTAACTTGCCCAGCAATCTCTCCTTCTTTCCCAGCCAGGTTCAAACCCAGGTTAGCTGCTGAAAGCAATGTCTCCTTAGGATCCTACTCCAACCAGCACCAGTGACATGGCTTAAAAACAAATAAAAACATTTTTTTTAAAAAGACCTAAGCGGCAGCTTAGAGTATTTCTGTGTGACTGGTGATGTGTTTGACACAGAAACTGCCTTATGAATGATTTGTTAGTGCTCAATCATTGATGAAGACTCAGAGATCTGATGAGGTGCTCTGAGCCGCTCGGTCAGACAGTCGGCTGGTGGGTCGGATGGTTTCCCCGCAACGAAACGGTAACTTTTGCATGCAAGATCCTAGTAAATGCACAAATGTTTCCCTTTGGCATAGCTGATGCATGACGAGATCACAGCTGGTAATAGGATGTGATGAAAGCCTATGTGAGTGTGTGTGTGTGTGCATGTATGTGTGTAAACCTACTACTCTAGGGTCTACAATACAGCTCAAGGCAAAGGGATCGTATCACTCTACTAAACGTGATTAATTAAAAAAGCTCTTTGCATATAATTAGCATGAAGATGTGTGTGCTTGCATGGAGATCATTATAACCACGCTGCTCTTGCACTGTTCTACATAAAGTCGTCTAATTGGTTTTACACCACTACCAGTAGGTTTAAACACTTTGTCCCATATATCTGCAAAGTGTGAATTCTATTCATAAATAAAATACGTCGCCGCAGTTCAATACCTCTGGGAGTTTTTATTATATTTGCGGACTTTGATGTTTCCACTGCCATTCTGGAGGTTCTTTATTAGATCAACAGCAGTAACAAGAGCTCCAGCAGATTCCCCACAGCTATTTAAAGAGGTTCGGGTGTTGGGGTAAAACACGGTAGGGCAGAGAAACAAAAAGGAAAGAGAAAGAGGTGTTGGGGGGGGGATGAAAGGAGCATGAAGAAGAAAGAGAAAATTGAAATAGATGCTTTTTAGTTGTCAAATGACTAACGCTCAATGAGTTGAGATGGAACGAGTGGTATTGCAGCATTGAAAATAGGAGCGTGCCACAAAGAGAGAAAGGGGCAATGTTTCAGCGAGGCAAAGAAAGCAACGCATTTGTACCACTGACCTCAACTTTCATTGTTTTACATGCTGCACCTGCAACAAAATCAAGTCCCCATTTAAATACTGACTATATAAAGTCAAGACTTGCTTAAAGTACTTTGCAAACAGTATGGCTCCAAAAAGAAGGAAAGCTATAAGAGATAAAATAACACTAGAGGACAGTAATGCAACATTAAACTGGCACATAATGTGCACATGCCAAGACTGGAAGGTTCTGCAGTGTGTGATTAAAGATGCCCAGAACATCTACCAAAGATGAGTGAGATCAGTGAAGTGGCCAGAGCCCAAATGATATTAAAGAGACAATACGCACCCCAGCCAAATCCTTCTCACCCTGCTGCAGCCAATACATAAGTATCAGTGTCTTTCCTCAGGCTGTGAGTCTGCCGAATTCACTCTTCACACGGCGCTGTGACAATGGGAAAAAGATTTCTATTGCAATCCCATTTTGCCCCAATTCTGAGTAGGCTTTGAGTATGCTTTACCTAAAGTTAAGCATAAAATGCTTCCATTTGCTTGTAGTGGTGTGACACTAGACTGTCACAGATTAAACTGTTTATCTAATTGACAACAGCTATGATTTATTTCATCCGATACAGATGTCTGTTTAATCAATACACTAGCTTGCTTTGTTTTAATCACATGCCTACATAAAGTGTGTGATTTGTGTGTTTTCAGTGTCTTTAGTATAAATTTGCTTAATATCCAATAAAATCTTAGAAAATGTTAAATCGGAAAGAGAATCTGCTAAATTTCTGGAAACACGGAGTAAAAAGAAGCAAAAACTGAGAAATAAAATACAGCATTTAAAGGCCATATGGTTATGTTGAGGCAAATTTAATCAACTGTTAGTGACCACGTGCATGTATATAATTTTGATATGGAAAAAAAATTGTGGTAATGTTCTTGTATGGAGATATCTATTATAAATAGAACAATGTGTGGATCAGTTCTTCATATTTGTTTTGGTCATTGTCCATCTCTTAAATTAAAAAAATAAAGAGCCTGAGCATTACCGGGAACATTGGCTCAAAATACGATTCATCCATGTTTGGAACAGTATGTGCAATTTTTGTTTCAGAAAAAGGTAGAAGCATTTGCCTCTTTGACATAATCAGTGTACTTCACCGAATGCCAGTTTTGAGGTGAATAGTTTGCACAAAGGTCCTGGGATAGATTGGCAACCTGTCCAGGGAGTTTACCCGCCTCTCACCTTCTGAGACCTGCAACAGCCGTGACCTGAATAAGTGGTTAAGAAAATGGATGTTGTGATAGATAGTTTACACAAATTTTATAGAAACTTGAGAAACACTAAAAGGGCAGACTTCAAGTTCTGTGAGCTGAGCTATTCTTCTAAAAAAAAATAACAAAAAACAGAAAGTCAGACACTAACAGAGAGAAGAAGAACATCACAACAGAATAAGCAATGACCGAGAAAAGAGAGCATAATGGCTAGAGACTTTTCATTTTGATGAGACGAGCTGCAGAGAGGAGACAGAAAAACAAAACAGAAAACAAAGTGACAGAAAGCAAGCGAGTCGTTTCAGGTTTCTCGATGAGGACACGGCCAGGGCAAAGCTGCTCTGCTAGATTAGCCAGCGTTGGAGTTTTCGCCCCTGCACGTCTGAAGAGAGCCAAGTAAAACTCATCCCTGAGCCTGGCGTCCTGCCCCCCAACAAATAAACCTCATAATGGAACTCTATCGGGCTCCAAGTGGGAACATTCATTTTCATTACCGCAGGTTTATCTGTCCCTGCATGCTCTAACGCCGCAGTGCAGGGGTACGCTCAGGTACTGTAGCAGATCAGAAACTGGGGTTGAAGGAAAAGACTAAAAATAAGTGAGAAAGGAGGCGGAGAAGTGGGAGGACAGGTAAGGGGTGCTGGCTCATCTCTCAACAAGCATTTTCTTTGTTTTTTCCTCTGTTAAAGCTGTTTTCCACTCCACGTGTGATATTCATCTTAATCACAGGACGTGAAAGCGTAATTTCATTTTTTCCTTTTTCTTTTTTTTTTTTTGGGTCAGGCAGATGGTACCTTTGTTGAGGAGATTAATCACCATGCTGCATAACATTAATAAAAGCAAATATTTGAAAGGAAAATGCAATTTGCCTCAAGTGCACAGCTAGTGTAAATAGGTGAGTCAGGGCCAGAGAAGGCAGATAGCCCGTGGGTGGATCATAATTTATTCTCTCTGTAGCGCCTGTTGAGCCTGAAGCTGGCAGAGCAAAGCAGACAGGGAGACTAATGGGCATTCAACCACCTGGCAGCAAACCTGGGATCACGGAGCACAGCAGGCCAAGAGAGGCTGCACAGTGTTAAGTTTTGTTCGTGTTTCGGTCTTATTTTATTATTTTTTTCCTTCCGAGACATTTTTGAAGTTGGTAGAACATTTATGTTCACATCCTTGCAGTATAGTTTGCATTTGTACGGGTATTTGCACAAAAACTGTTCTGCTTTCTGCTTAAATTATTTTTAAAAAAGCACATTTCTTTCACTATGAAAGCAATTAGTCTTTCTTAAATTCATAACAGATTAGGGTAAAACCTATCCCAAAGTTTTCTGGGTGCATAAAAGCAACACTTTTTTTCAAGCCCGCTCATCAAAAAAAAAAAAAAGTTGCTTTAAAGTTATTTTTCTATTTTTAATTTTTTGCTGACAACATCGGCCCTCTGAGCTCTCAAAGTAAAAATAGCCAACATTCAAAGCTTGTATCTTTTGTGATGTGCAGATCTTTTTAAGAAGCATCACAAACACAGTGTCTTATTTTTCCACAGATGGGAGATCAATGGCACGGCTTTTCATCAGTTCAGCAGCTGCAAATTGATAATGTGATATTCTATCAAAACGTCATCCCTATCGATGTCCTCTGTCCATGAAATTACAATCTGAAACACAGGTGACATCAGGAAGCGGTGCACAAGTGCCGATCGTGGAGTCATGCCAGACAAATTGCCGTCAGCGGGACGGGTGGTAATTTTGCTGAAATTTGGAACATATCAGGGAAATGAAAGAAGAAGAGCAGCACCTGAGCAGCACCCTGGAGACACGGAGGGCCTATCACTTCAAAGATGAGTGCTTTTAGGAAGATTTTCCATTCTCGTTATGCCATATGGAGAGACAGAAGATAGGGCAAAACAATCTACACCTTTATAACTGGGTGGTTATGAAAAGTAATATAAAAGCCAGAAAGTGAACATGGATAAAATGGCTCCAGAGGAGTGCTCACCGCAACAGCACTCTGTGTGCCCGTCTCTGGCTTTTCATGTGCATGCTAATCGCAGCAAAGGGAAATAAAGAAATCTTTACCATGAATAAAAGTAACAGTGGTTCAGCAGATTTTTTTTGTTTTTATGTACAATGCATCTGTCATTGTTAACCGGTAAAGGTCAGGATATTTTTGTACTGCTGGTTGCTTGTGATTTCCACACAAAGTTTCTTTTCCATAGACTATTTTAATGCACTGCAATGTAAGCCCTCGTGTAATAACACTTGTTTGAGGAACTGAAATCAACAACAAACTACAAATGAATATGCACTTATAACAAAGTAAAGAATTATGTCTGCTTCTTTTGCACATTGTACTCTAGTAATGCAATTAGAAATGGTTCACACTGTTTAAACTGTCTTTGTGTTTTCAAACTGAATGTAACATTTCTAATGAAAACAGTAAATGTATCTGAGAGGCAGAATTATGGCTGTTAATTAATGGTTAGGTTTGTTGTATAGCTAGGTAGTTTGTTAAAAAATGTATTGAGGTAAAAATCTAAACTATTTGCAAGTAAAATTAAGTCAAAAGTTAAAGAACAAAAATTGAACTACTTAAGGTAAATGTGTGTGAATTTAAACAAAAGTAAAATACAACCAGAATTCCAAGACAGTTGGGATGCTGTGTAAAATGCAGATTAAGAAATAATTAGCAAATTGCTTAAACCTGTTTTTTAAATTATTATTATTATTTGAAATGGAATGTAGAAAACATGAAATGTTTAAACTGAGAACATTTTATATTTTAATTAAAAACAAGATCATTTTCAATTTTCAAAGAAAAAATCTTCAATGGTAACAACAGATGTCAATTTAGTTTGGACATGGCCACATTTGCCCCTAAAGTATTCCCTTTGCTGGACTTTTGGAACGTTGTCTTGCTCTTCTGACTGAAGTTAAAAGTCCAATAACTTTCAGCACTGATGGTGCCTTTCCAGATGTGCAAGCTGCCAAGTCCATAGCCACTAATGCACCCCCACATCAGAGGTGCAGGCTTTTTAATGGAGTACTGATATCAAGCTGGATGGTCGTGCTCCATTTTCATACAGAAAATGTTGTATCAATGTTTTCCAATGAGAATTGCAAGCATTTAGCTACTTTCAATTACTAATTAATGAATCATGCTGTCAATTATTTTTTTTTATTTTTGCAATGTCAACCAACCAAAGAGCTGCAATCTCATACATTCTTTTACTGACATTTTGGAATTATGTCAGGGATGAACAAACAAAACTAAATATGAGTATCTATACCACATATATTTAAAAAAAAAACAAAAAAACATTGGAAGCTGCCTCTGCAACACCTGTGCTTTCTTTAGAGATGATGTTTACCTCATTTCAAGGCTGACAGCTCATCAAAATGAGTCACAAGATGCACCTCCAGATGAAAAAGCCATGGCTGCTTTCATTCAAAACATCTGAAGCTGAGATCAAAGAATGCAAAACATTTGGTATTCATTCAAATTCCAAAGTGTTCTGATGTTTAAATGATTTTTTTTCTTCTTTTTTTGAACATTGGTTCGGGCAGTGAAGGAACATCGAATGAATGCACTTTCAGACCATTTTATCTCATAGGTGTTGATTTTACAACTAAAAATGTTTTATCAGTATGATTGAGAGGCAGGCATGTGATGATGAAGACTCTCCAGGATGCACACAACCTCTTGCTTGATGATAGGATAGGCTTCATTACTACCCCACGAAGGATTGTGGGTGGGGTCGGGATAAGGACAGGATCGATGGATCTATGGGTTGATGGCGTTTCATATCAAAGTTAAATGCAACTCATAGGAAGGAGGATGTAAGGCACAGTATTTTACTGCTTTTTAAGTGGATGGCCTCTCATAGTAACACCAAAGTTTCCTGCTCTGAATTATTTTATATAATGACTGTTTGCAGGTGCTCGAGAATTGGAAAATGAAAGGACAATGTGATTAAATGAGTTTCTCTGTGAATTCACCTGTTGAATCCGTCTGGGTCTAACACTGATTGCTTCAAAGAATACAGCCCAGATTGAAACTGCTGTTTAATTTGAGTTGATTATTTGCCCATGACATGGCTGTATTTGTACTGGTAGGCCTCTCCCTGTTGACTTTGAGATCCTCAAAACAAAGAGATTGTAATGGCACACTGGATTCTCATGGCAAATCAGCTAGAAGATCCAATCAAATTAGTGTCTGGGAAAAAGATATGCTTCAACAGCATTACAGTGATTAGGATTTTCTTATATTTTTCAAGCATCTGTACTGGTAATTGTTTAAGATGTAGAGATTTTTTCTCACCTTTATTCAGTGTTCTTCTTTCAGTTGCTCCCTTTAGGGGTCATCACATCTCATAAGCCTCCATTTCACATTATTCCTAGTCTCGTCTTCTGTCACACCAACGCTCTGTTGTCCTCCTCACTAAATCCATCAAACATCTCGGCGGTCTTCCTCTTTTCCCTATTGTCTGCCGGCTCTGCCTTCAGCATCCTTTGTCCAGTATATCCACTACCCCTCCTTTGCACATGTCCAAACCGTCTAAGCCTTGCCTCTCTAACTTTGTGTGCTCAACCTCAGCTGTCCCTCTGATGTACTCATTTCTAATCTTGTCCATCCTGGTCAAACCCCATGAAATCTTAGCATCTTCATCCACCACATCCAGCTCAGCCTCCTGTATTTTTTACCAGTGCTATTGTTTTGTTTTGTTTTAAATACTCTGCTCTGGTAAAATCAG